>OX375878.1:59503463-59778463 GCA_947359465.1 Metellina segmentata | reverse complement strand
TAGAAATATTATCATCCTGGAAAATTCCATTTCCTGCAGGAAACAAAGTTTGCATCATAGGATGGACTTGGTCAGCTAAAACTACTTTATACTTCTCCCCAGTGATCCTTCCTTTCAGGATTACGATTGGGCCAGCAGAAAACCACGACATGGCTGCCCATACCATGGCAGATCCACCTACATGCCTGACAGTTGGAAGGAGACAATCACGATTATACGCTTGTGCAAGTGCCCTCCAAACGTGCACCCGTCCTGTTGTGGGGAAAAGCGTGAAAGATGATTCGTCTGACCATATAACTGTCTTCCACTTATCAATTGAAGAGGTTTTGTGGTTGTGGCACCACTGTAGACGACGTTTGGCATTAACATCTGTGACAAATGGCTTGGGAATTTCTACTCTGCCGTAAATGTTCTGTTTATGAAGGTGCCTCCTAACTGTAATTATTGACACTGGAGAATCCAGATGCTGATTGAGCTCTGCTGTCACTTTGGCTGCAGTTGTTTTCTTTTTAGACATTACAATCCGCTTCAGTACCCGTCGGTCTCTTTCACTCAGCTTGACCTTCCGTCCACTATTTTGCCGAGCTTGTCTTGCCGCGCTGTGTGTACGTTGTCATGACTTTAGGCACCGTACCTCTATAAACGCCTAAAAGCTGGGATGTTTCGGTTACAGTTGCTCCAACTAGTCGGGCTCCTACAATTTGGCCTCTTTAGAAGCCTGTGAGGTCTGACATTTTACGCTTTGGACAAAAATCCACGACGTATACAACTTCACTAAAGCTACCACCATACAACCTTGATACATAGTATACTTTTTATATTAAAAAAAACCCCAGGTAGTTAGGATTATATTTTAATGCTTACGAAGCGCGTTCTTAAATGTCACTTTTATTCACAGGTGTTTTCATTATTTTGATAACCACCTATATATATATATATATATATATATATATATATATATATATATATATATATATATATATATATATACAGCAAAATAGGCTCTTTTTTAAAGTGGTATGTCTATCAAACCCTAAGAAACATATTTCTCTCGAGTTCCAGTTGTTATGGTTCTTGAACAAACAGTGAACGCTGATGCAGCATCAAAACTTACTGGTAGTACAGCGTTTTCAAACTCTAATTCAGCTAGGGCTAGTTGGATGAAAAATATAATATCATTAAACTATAATATCATTACGGAGCAAAATAGTAACAAGTTTGTTAGAAGTCAGCGGTATATCCAGAAAACCAGACTCTAAACAAGAACTTCAAGAAAGTCGGATCGAAAAAGACAACAAAGTTGTTGAGTGTGTAATATCTTCACTCAAGAGCTTTTCAGATCCTTTTGAAGAAATGGACAGAGAAACTCCTTTTAGCAACATATCCAAAGGGCATGTTGTGGATGATAATATAAGTAAAGATCTCCTGAGTGCATACTTCAAAGGCACAGAGGCCTTTGAAAATTTTAAGACGTTATATGTTAGTGATCCAAGAAATGTTTTAATTCCAATACCAAGAAAAATTGTTTTGAACTGTGCTTCTGTGTGTGCTTGTAAAACTGTCCTCGGATGAGATAAAAAACTCCATGTCGTAAAGTACACTCGTGATCTTTTTACAAGACTTCTCAATATTGCATGTGCCATGAGGGATAATTTGGCCTATCCTCTTACCCCAGTTCGCATAGCTCTTGGACAGATGGATGGCTCACTGTATAAAACATGTAAATCAAAACTGATGGATAAGTTGGAAGAGCTTCAAAAAGAAGATATCGTATCTGCTCCAGTAACCGTGGACACAATAGTCCTTGATGCCACGTCCTTTCTGCACACAATTCAATTCCCTGATAACTATGGAGCTCTTCCCAACAACATTCAGGGATTAATCTGTAAAGGAGAAGCCAGGGTAATTCTCTTAGTGTACGAATTCTATGGCACTCCAACTATCAAGGATACGGAGCATTACATACGTAATGCCAAAACATTAGTGAGTGAAATAAAAGTGTTTGGACATGAACAAAAAACTCCAAAAATGTCTTGAGTGGCTTTACGAAGCGAGTCGTTCAAGACATCTTTAACAAAGTTTTTATGCTAGAAATGCAGATCTTCTAAATATTGTCACTTGCTGGGCAATAAAAAGTTATATGTTTCTGTAGAACAGACTTGTTACATGTACTCGTGTATAAGCACTAACATGAACATAAATGAGGCGAAAGAACTTGTCTTCTAATACAATGAAGCAGATATGAGGATAAATTGGCATATTACACACACGGCTAGAAATCATGAAGATAAAAATGTTCTGGTGATTGAAAACGATTAGGATATTTTAGTGTTAATAATCTATCACCAAAAGAACTTAAGTAATGCACACTTATGGCTTGAATGTGGTGCATCTTCAAACAACTCTAGAATTTATATTAACACGTTAAAAAATAGCAAAAGAAATAGGAAGTGAAATAGCTGACGGTCTGACAGGCTTTCACACATTGACTGGTTCAGATTACACTGTTGGTTTTACCAGACAAGGTAAAATAAAACCATTTAATATTCTCACAAAAAGAATGGCTCATCAAAAAATTCTGGCTGAATTAGGAGATTCCTTCTTGCTGGATGAATCATTGCTGATTGGTGTAGAGACATTTGTGGGTGGTATTTCTTGTGTACGGCTATTCTTCGTACGTCTTAGTATCAAAAGTGAGATATAGTATTTTAAAAAAGAAAACGTCTCCTCTGCTTACAAGTAAACCGTTGACAAAACTTAGGCCTGTTGATCCTACTCTTATTCTTCCTTCAAAAGCTATTTTGGAACAAAACGTCAAGTGCAGCAATGCTGTATCTTCGATGTGGAAACGTGCAAACCTCTGTAACCCCCTGGAAAACATTGACTAAACCTGTCATAAATGGAACTTAGAAAACGGGAAATACCAGGTTAAGAAGGCCCTATGTCACCTGGTATTATTCCGCCGGAAAATGACGATACTTCTGCAGAGTATCAAGTTGCTTTAAAAAGCAGTGATAGTGGCATAGACCCCGATGCTGCTGTAAAACTGCTTAAACAAGAATGCAAGTGCTAATTTTTAATTGTTTTTGTTTAAAGCATTTTTTCCAATTTGACATCTATTGTAAGATTTAGCATTAGTTTAATAATTAAGATGTTAATTCGCAGATAAATATTACATTAGTGTAATTATAAAAACATATTTTTGAGGTGCATACGTCCGAGATACTATTGTGAAGACACACACAATACAATAGAAGAAACATACATAAAAATTAGTTATTTTATTTGTATGTTATTTAGTCTTTGTGATTATAAAACATTACCAGTCGATACTAATACATTAGAGAGGTCAGTGCTAACCCTCAAGATACCCGCCACAGTGGGCTGGTCAAGCAGCTCTTGGCTTCAAGAGTAAGCCAATAACCGCCATTTACTATCTCATTAGCAGTCCAAAGACGTACTAATGGAATTTTTTAAATCCCCACATTCTTAGCAAATATTTTAAATCTTACCTATTTTTTATTTTCTTAATGGTTTAAGAGTTGTTGGACTTTAAACATTCACTATGAAACAAAAAAACTCGTAAAATGTAAATTTCGGGCTAAATATCAGGAAAAGTATTACACTTACGAACTATATTGTTTTGCATAAAACAACGGTTATTTCATTACGAGCAATTTAAAAACACCGAAGAATGCTCTACGATGCTTCGTTGAGGAGCTAGGTTAGTTTAAGTAAAGTCTCACACGTTTGCGCGGCAATCATATTTGTGACGTCATCACTCGGCCCCTCACCCTTCCTGAAGACTGTCGGTTTTTGTATTCTGAAATACATAACAAAGTTCATGGTAAATTTGGGGTAGATGAAAGTGGTCTATCTCTTGGTCTATAAGGAATCATTTCCACCACCGCCCTACATGACAGGGGCATGTCGCCTCCTTCCTTCCCTAAAAGAGAGAAAAAAAGGAAATATTTAGAAATTTGTTCCACCACCACCCAACATGACACGGGCATGTCAACTAATTACTTCCCTAAAAGAGAAAAAAAGGAATTATTTATGGAATAAATCCCACCACCAACCAACATGACACGGATTGGAAATCCATATTTTCCGGTATTTGAATTTTGCACATAATAATTCGTTATTCCTGATTGGACTTTCCGGGCCATAGCGTCACAGCGAGTTTCAACGGCCTAAAAAATTCGTTGCTACGGCGATAAATTTTATGTATGGCAAAACCCGTAAGAAATGTAACCTTTTCAACTCCGCGAAAAAAAACTTATACGCTGTCTCGAAATTTGACACATGACTGAAGATTTGTATATATTTTTCTCACTTGGGATAGAAATTTTGTTTATTTTGACTTCGTGACTTATTAATAGCAGCATCGTAAAAAAACTCTTCTCTTTCTTGTTCCCTGTACAATTTTGAACAAACCATGTAAATTTCTGATGCGTACTTTTCGGAAAATCGCCTGAGAATCAAGCGATCCTGTCCAATCCTGTTCCGGCCACAGCAGTAATTTTTTTAATATAGAGAGATTACATGCCTATCCTTTTTTAGTCTTTGAAGAAGTCTGGTTTCCTTATAACCTGATTAAACACCATTGATGCTAAAAGAAAATAAGCTAAAGACAAAATCGTTAAGTGGATCATTACGTTCCTGAGGATACTCCAAGTTCACATGTAAAATGTATTCATATAGGTTACTCTATGGAAATTAGGTCATCTACTTGACACATCTTTCAGAGGCTGGAACACGGCAGAAACATACAGATTATTTGCATGTAGGATTTTATTTGTAGGATCCCATGCAAAGAAATCTGAAATTTTCAAATATGTCACTCAGCAATAGAACGTCAGTTTTAACATAGAGATACGAATATTCTCCGGGTATTTTTATTTCGAACGATTCCCACACGTTTTGCGCATGAGTATAGTCTTCATCGGATATATCTGTCCCGTTTAGGATGCCATGAAAGGCATCTTTACATGGAAGTCCATGGAAAATCGTCTTTTCAGAAAAACAGTTGCCAGCAGCTCGAAGAAAAATGTTTTCTTGTGTGATGAAAATCTTTTTTTTTGAAGAGTCTATAGGCTACTTATCACGAATTTCATTCTGTCCAAGAAGCGTAACTGGATGTGCTTGTCGACTTTTGAAAACGAAATGTCCTTGTCTTCTGTATTTGGTATGACTGGTATGGTTTTGGTATCGTGTAACTCATGTATAAAAAGGTGAGAATCATAACCCGAAAGATTATGCAGTATTTTGGGCACGAAATCGGGTACACTTAAGTTCAAATTACATGAAGAGTGTGGAGCTCCTCTGTAATGTTCTGTGATGTGATCATGGTTTTTCACTTTAGATTCTCTACCCGCAATGAATGGTTTACCACACATGAAACACGACTTGGCTTTTTCATGATGATGTTGCTGCTCCTTGTTCAAAGGTATCATTGGAAGTGAATTCTTGTTGAAAAAAGTTCGAAACATATTTTACAAATGTTGCCACAATTGGGGTCCAAAGAACAAAAAAGTAAATTAAAAATAATTCATATTTCATTGCGTATCACCCTTATTTCGAGTTTTTTTTATTATTATCTGGAAAACTATGATTATCTGGCAAACTCATACAAACATTTCCATATCATTAATAAAACTAGTCCAAGGTTTAAAATGCAATTTTGTTAGACTTATGAATCGCTAAATAGTGATACCTTTTGAATATTGGAACTCATCTTAGGCCTATTCAAATAACCATTTGGTAACAGACATTTTAGTCACACATTTGGCAATGAGCTGGTATATTAGGCTTAGACTACAATTTGAGATTTTAAAATACATTTGTTCAGCATTTTGAAATATCTTTTCGCAAGATCAGTTTAATTTTTTCTCTGATTTCAACTGCTATTTCAAGTAGCATTTTCAAAAATACTTATTGTTGTTTTTATAACCCCATTTTTAAATTTTTTTAAACATTTTAACTTATGCAGTAGGAATATTCTCTGCTGTGAAACCGCGTAGGTGAAAAAATACCAATGGCGGTAAAAATTATTATAGTTGTTTTAAAAATAAATATTAAAAAAAATGTTGTAAACATATGAAATATGTTTTTAAATTTCGTTTTTGATTATCTGAATGGTATAAATTTTATCTGCGCATTGCACATACGCTACAGTTTCTCAATGTCTGATATGGTAATGTCTATGATGGCAGCGCAGTTATTTAGTTCACGAAGTAGAAAAGTTGACTGTCACAGAAATAAGACAGATGCCTTGTAGAAATTTCATCAAGCCCTGTAAGCTGAAGCCATACCAGGGAGATAAAGGTAGGAGGAATCGATAGGGATAACACCCTGTTCCTCCGAATACACGTGTGTTCTACGAATTTGCTAACCTTCTATTGAAAAGTGATGGCTGTCTTTCGTTTTCACAACGACCAACTGAAAAACGTATCTCGCAAACTACTGACGAGAGCCTTAGCTGAAAACTCTCGGGACTTTCCCTAACTACGTAGTGACTTCAGCTAGTCGGAGTGGAGGGGGCTTTACCCCAACTAAGTTGTGCCGTTATTCGGATTTCATACCATATATAAATCCATTTACAATGAATATAAGTTTAAATATGCACATTGTATATACTTCCAAATAAAATCAAATTAGTCGTTGAATTTCTGGAAGTGAAATTTATTTCACAGTAGATCATCAATGCTTCGAAATTAGCAAAAGAAAACGTCAGTAAAATGAGACGTCTGGACGAGAGGTATGTGATAAATTTTCAATTTATCCCTTAGCATTTGGGTTTGCAAGGAAACGAATACCCAGATATCTCGGGCAAGATCATTGTAGTAGTTAGGAGTTGTATAATCGTTTTTATTACATATCTAGACTATCCGTATAATACATACATCGACACACTTTATAGCATGAGCGTCTACTAGCTTGATGCCAGGTTTCCAACTCTAAGTAAGTTGCCAAATCCTATTTACAATAACATACACACATATCACATCTTCCCCTCCTTAGGGTGGATATTTTACACATTATAAACAACAAGTTTTTTTAAATACTGTACACATAAGAATACACAATAATCATTATGCATTTCAACACATCATCATCAAATCTCGAGGATCTGTTTACATTTCTATACAATCATCAAATCTCGAGGGTCTGTATACACTTCTTTCTCTCCGAGTAGTATACACAGGGTTTGAATTTGTTTGTATAATGTTTAGAACATCGTGATTTGTAGTTTCATTAGAAATCCCAGGATTTTCATTACAATGATACATATTGTTTTGAACATTGCTATCACAAAGGTCATTGTAGTCAGGATATACATAAGTTATGTTAATATTTGTTTTGCGAATATGACACTTATTAAGCCTAACAATTAAACCATTCCGTTTCTTTACAATATATGATCTTGGGACTAAATGCTTTCTAATGACTACAACAGGTTCGCACTGCTCACCTACTCTCAACATTAACTTCTCCCCAGAGACAAATTCAGGCCTGACATGCGCGTGTCTGTCGTAATATAATTTGGCTTTTATTTTCCTTTTGACTAACTCTACCCTGAAGTTCTTTTGTACTGTTGATGTTAGCTGTTTTTGGGATATGGGTAATTTTGTACGGAGATTTCTACTCAGTAGCATTTGACTAGGGGATACCTTCATGCCCGATATAGGTGTTCATCTTTTTTGTCAAGCATTGCCTAGTAAAAACCTTTCAGGACCAGCTTTTCTTAACAGACCCTTAGCTATATCTACCATCTTTTCTACTAAACCATTCGACTTGGGATACCGAGGACTACTTGTTATTATCCCAAAACCCCACTTATCAGAAAACTTTTTCAAATCCCTACAATTGAAAGGCATATTATCACTAATCATTACTTTAGGGATCCCATGAGTTGCAAATATCCGTTTTAATTTATCTATTAATTCTCCTGAACTTTTGTTATTGGTATGTACTACATTAGGGTGGTCACAAAAAATCAATTTTCGAATTTCTACCGGGACACCCCCCTAAAAGTTGCCAATAGGCTAGAAAAATGTGATTGGCAAAGTTTTAGCTCATTCTGATAATATTAACCCGTGCCTCATTGAGGTTAAATTAAGAAAAACAGCGATTTTTAGCAAAACATCGTAGTTTTTACTCCTTAAAATCGAAACTATTCGTCTTAGAAACTTGGTTCTTGTCTCATTTCATAGGAAATTTTATTGACTTGAAGTTTGATCTCATCCACTTTTTTTGCTAAAACTGATTGAATGGTATTTAGCATTTTTCAGGTAAGATCGTAGTGGATATTCTCAAAAGTGAATTTTCATGCAAAGCCCTAAAATCATTACAATATTCAATTGCATCTGCTTTCCAGATTTTGCTTTTTGTATTTTCATTTTGTACATTAAAAAGGCTTTTGTTAGAGGTATTTTCAAAAATAAATCCAACAACATTCAAATTCAAAATGAAGGAGTTAAGGGTAAAGAAGAGGAAGCAAGGAGTAAAATGACAACAAACAGTGTTCAAATATATTTACTAATTATACTGTTGAATTATACATCATTACATTATTATTACTTAAATATACAAATTAGGTGGTAATTAGAAATTAAGGTAGTAATGTCTCAGATATTGTAGCTTTTAAAAAGTCTTGAAAAATGTGTCTCTAATCAGATACAACTAGCAAAAGCACTTCAGATACAACTTGAAAAAGTACTTCAGATACAACTTGCAAAAGTACTTTAGATACAACTTGTGAGTGGTATTTAGCAATTTTCAGACATCAGGTCATGACCCACAGAATTTAATTCCAGGAAGAAGAGTCATACGACTCCGCAACTAATTTCATAAAAAAAAAATATTTCGAAATTCCTTTTTTGTGGGAGCTGTTGTGCATTGGGATGGGAAATTGCTTCCAGGTTTGGTTGGTGGAAGAAATGTGGACCGGATAGCGATTTTGATTACTTGTGGCGATGAAGAACAGTTGATAGGTGTTCCAATCCTTGAAAATAGTACGAGGATAATTCAGGCAAAAGCTGTATTATCAGCAGTTGAGCAATGGGGAGCAGTTGGGTGAATCCAGGCAATGTGTTTTGATACCACGGCAGTAAATACTGGTCGCTTTAGGTGAACCTGCGTTTTGCTAGAGCAGTTATTAGAGGAAAACCTACTGAACCTACTGAATTTAGGATGTCGCCACCATGTTTTAGAAATTGCTTACAAAGCAGTTTTTAATTGCACAATGAACACATCCACTGTTTCTCAGCCAGATATTTTTCGAAAATTCTAGACTGGGTGGTCTAAGCTAGACAAGAAGAAATACTAACGGGTATAGAAGATGAAAATATTATAAATAAAAAAATTATCCAGACCAAATTTCAAGTTTTCTTTTTGAACAATTAAAAAACCAACAGCCCAGGGATGATTATAAAGAATTCATCCAACTTTGCTTAGTTCATTTAGAGCGTCTTCCTCAAAAAGGCATTACTTTTAGAGTACCTTGTGCAATTCTTCACGCCAGATGGATGGCAATTGCCATTTATTCTCTTAAAATGTATATTTTCAGGGATCAATTTTCGTTAATTGATTTAGAGATAAAAGGTATTGAAAATATTTATTTATTTTTAATCAATATTTATGTAAAAGCATGGTTCAATGCCCACAAACTCATTTTGAACCCAACCTAGACCTACAATTATTAAAATCTTTAGTTAGATACAGGAAAATTGATAAAGAGGTTACAGATAAGTCCTTGTCTAAAATAATAAACCATCTGTGGTATATGTTCTCGGAGCAAGTTGCATTTTCATTTTTCGATGATACTTTGGGAAGAAATGTCAAAACAAGCATGGTTGAAAAATTGAGGTCCAAAGTAGAAAATGATGAAGATGATTGTGATGATATGATAGGGATGTAAAACCAAAACTCAATCTCACACAAGTTGTTCAATTATTGGACAAATAATTTAATTATTTTGTTTCTGCTCTAATTCTAAATTTTTTTTAAGAGATTTGAAATCGATACAGATTTTTTAAATACTGATCCTTATATATGGTGTGAAAATCAACATTATTTAAAAGCTAAAGAAATAGTGAACGGTTTAAGAGTTGTTAATGACACTGCTGAGAGAGGAGTAAAATTAATTAAAGACTTTTATTCCTTTTTGACGAAAGACTAAGAACAACGGCAATTACTTTTACAAGTTGTATCTGAATGTAGACAAATTTTTCCGGACTCTTCAAAAGCTACAATATCTAAGACATTACCACCTTAATTTGTAATTACCACTTAATTTGTATATTTAAATAATAATAATAGAATGATGTATAATTCAACTATATAATTAATAAAATACATTTTAACACTATTTGATGTCATTTTTACTTTTTTCCTTCCTCTTCCTTACCCCTAATTTCTTCATTTTGAATTTAAATGTTGTTGGATTCATTTTTGAAAATACCTCTAACAAAAGCCTTTTTAATGTACAAAATGAAAAATACAAAAAGCAAAATCTGGAAAGCACATATAATTGAATATAGTAATGCTTTTAGGGCTTTGCATGAAAATTCACTTTTGAGGATATCCACTACGATCTTACCTGAAAAATGCTAAATACCATTCAATCAGCTTTAGCAAAAAGAGTGGATGAGATCAAACTTCGTCAATAAAATTTCCTATGAAATTAGACAAGAACCAGGTTTTGAGGACGAATAGTTTCGATTTAAGGAGTAAAAACTACGATTTTGTGCTAAAAATCGCTGTATTTCTTAACTTTAACCTCAATGAGGCACGTGTTAATATTATCAGGTTGAGCTGAAACTGCCAATCATAGTTTCTAGCCTATTGGCAATTTTGAAGGGGGTGCCATGGAAGATTGGGCGAAATTTTTTTTCCCCATATACTTTGTGACCACCCTAGTACTATGTACATCCAGCCATTTTGATAAGTAGCACCCCACCACCAATTAACTTTTGCCACCAAATTCACAAATAGCAGCACCTATTTTCTCATAGGGTAAATCTGGTACAGCATGAATAATGAGTGGTTCTTTTATTGTTTGAGGTTTAAACCTCTTACAAGCTAAGCAAGTTGAAACCATTTTCTCTATATCATCGTTGATATTAGGCCAAAACATTACTTGCCAGGCCCTCGCTTTACATTTTTCTATTCCACAATTAACTTCGTGTAATAACGCCAACATGCTCCCTCTTAATGACACAGAAACAGCCACCCTGTCATTAAGAAAAACTAAACTGTCTTCTACATTCAACTAGTTTCTAAATTTGAAGTAAGCTCTGGCTTCTTTGGGAACCTTATCACTGCTATTTGGCCAGCCCGTTTGCCAGAATTGACTTACAGTCTGTAGTTCTAGATCTTTTGAAGTAGCCTCCCTGAATTCCCGTTTCTTTCTGACACCTGCAACTGTTTTGACAACGTGTGCACAATCTCTAACATCTCCTTGTCGTCACCTGGAACATCCGCTTCATTAAATGATCGAGACAACAAATCAGCTATATACATTAATTTTCCCGGTAAATATTTTAAAATTTAATTGATACTTTAATAGTTTAATCTTAATTCTCTGCAATCTGTTAAATAACACATTAACAATGTTTTTATTCATCATAGATACTAAAGGCTTATGATCTGTGAGAACCTCAAACTGCCTGCCATATATGTAGTAGTGAAATTTTTTTACAGCAAATAATATGCTCAGAAATTCTTTTCCTATTTGAGCATAATTTTTTTCTGTGCCAGTTAAGTTACGTGAAGAAAAGGCTATAGGCTGTTCAGTTTGTAATAGTCAGCACCCCAACCCATCCGTGGAACTGTCTGCTTGCAAAGTAATGGGTCCTTAACTGTCAAATATCTATAACACTGGAGCCGTACAGATTCATTCCTTTAGTTCCTTAAAAGTCTGGGTATGTAAACACAACCACTGCCATTACGCATTTTGTTTCAATAGATCCCTTAATGGGGCAGTTTTGGTTAAGAAATGCGATACGAACCTCCTTAAATAATTTAACATGCCCAACACTCTCTGTAGTTCAATTTTACTTTTAGGTTCCTTCAATTGAACTACAGCTTTTACCCTTTCAGGATCAGGTCGCATGCCCTCAACATTGAATATGTGACCCAAATATTTTACTTCCTATACTCTATATTGTACTTTATTCTTATCGAATTTTATATTTAGGGACTTGGCTCTTTGCATTACCTTAGCCACTTTTTCATCGTGCTCTATTATTGAATTATCTGCTATTAATATAAGTCATCAAAGTAAACCAATACACTTGGTATATCACCAAAATTATCCTGGTTTCTTTTTTGAAATATTTCAGGGGCGCATGAAATTCCCATAGGAAGTCTTAAGAATTTGTAACACCCACATGGTGAGCTGAAAGTGCAGAGTTCACTACTTTTTGAAGCCAAAGGTATTTGAAAAAAAAACATATTTTAGATCCAATACAGTAAATACAGACTTATTGCTTAATTTTGGTAGGAACTCTTCAATAGTGGGTATCAGCACATGCTCTCTCTTAATTACTTTGTTCAAGTCTTGAGGATCCAAACAAACTCTTATAGTGCCATTTAACTGTTCAATTATTACTATGTTGCTTACTCCTCCCTTAGGTTGACTTACTTTAGTAATTATACCCTGACTTTCGAATTCCTTTAATTTTGCTTCTAATTTTGGCTTTACCGTCAATGGTACCCTTCGTGGTAGTTCTAACACTGGAGTCGAATCCTCTTTAATCATAATTTTGAAAGACCCCTTAAATATCCCCACTCCCTCAAATATGTCTGCATTTTTCTGAATAAATTCATCCTTAAGGGAAGTAGACACACGTACATACTGATATAACATAGATTTACTTGGGCATTCGACATTATTTATAAACTGGATTAGATCTAACTTAATACATGCTCGAAGTCCCAACAACGGGCGTGTATGCGTACTAGATATTACGAGGAATTTAAGTTGATAGTTTAAACTATCTACTTCACAATTCATTACAACAGAGCCCATAGGCTTAATTCTAGATCCTCCAAAAGCTTCTAGTATAACATTGCATTTCTGAATTGGAGTGTCTACTTTAAGAAACTCAAATACACTTAAAGGAAGAATGTTAACTTCTGCACCAGTGTCCAGCTTGAAGGTCTCGAATTTTGACTCAACGAATACAGTTTTTGTCCATTATTTGGTTACAGTCGCATAATTAACTTTCTTAACATTTACATTTTTAACAGTAGTAACATTCAATGTATCAACGAAAAACTCGCTTTCTGTGCCAGGACTTACCAGATCACTTTCTCTTAATACCTTGCTGCTCTGCTCCATTGCCACCTCATTAACTTACATATTAATACACATGGAAGCAAAGTGATTAAACTTATTGCACACATAACACTATTTACCATATGCTGGATACTGTTCTTTACTATGCTTTCGGTTGCATTTCCGACATGAGAACAGTTGTTTGGAATTTTCCCCTTTAACGAAAGGTCGGTTACCCACTGAAGTCTTTGAGAACGTTGCAGCAGCTGGTTTTCGCTGAAATCACCTTCCAATGTGATCAACGGATTGACCTTGCACCGTTAGAGCACGCATTTTACTAAGCTCTGCAGTCTGTCCTATTTGAACAGCTCTTGATACACTGAGGTCCGACTCGAGGAGCATTCTTTCTCAGGTCTTTGACACCTAGCAGGCTCAGGTCTTTGACACCTAGAACTATTCCGTCCAGGACCACAGAGTCCTCTTGATCTCCGAGCTCGCATGATCCGACCATCTCCCTGACGAAGGCGTCGAAAGTTTCTCCTTCTTCCTGCTGACGCCGATTGAATATAAACCTTCCAACAACAATGTTCTTTTTTGGTGTCGTCAGGGCCTGGAACTGTCGTAGGACTACATCATAGTCTTTCTTTTGCTCATCTGATATGTTGAAGGTATTGTACGCTTCACCAGCCTCCTAACCAGCCACATTTAGTAGGAGGGCAACTTTTATACTTGAGGCTTTTTTTGTCATTGTCCGCCGCAGTCATATAAATTTCAAATAATTGTTTGAATCGACGCCAATTCTCGGACACGTTCCCGTCGAAGCTCAACCCTCGTGGCGGCACACAACATTCCATTTTGCTCTATTACCGGATGACTGCCAGCTCCACTGCTTCACTACGTCCATTTAGGTTCACAGGACTGCTCCATGTAGTAGTTAGGAGTTGTATAATTGTTTTTTATTACATATCTAGTCTATCTGTATAATACATACATCGACACACTTCATAGCATATGCGTCTCCTAGCTCGATGCCAGGTTTCCAACTCTAAGTAAGTTGCTAGATCCAACTGTATACAAATATATCATAATCATCTTGCAGCTGACTTACCTATGAAGAAACCACATGAAAATTAGTGTGCGTACGAACAGAATTTAAAGGTCTACTCCGACATGTGTCCTTTGTGCTGTAAATGCGATTCCGCTCAGATTTTGCAGCATCATATCTACTGTCTGAGTTGTTCCTCAGGCCATCTTATTCACCAGACTGAGTTGGTTGTTGAGGGCCACGGTCTAATGGATTTGGTGTGATTTTTGTTATGCCAAGAGAAATAAGTAAGAATAATGTTTTGATGTTAAAAACTACCAAATTGATTTGGTTAATGGGAAGCAATTGCAGAGCAGAAGCGGATTTTGGACAGGAATGAGAAGTGCAGTTTTTACTATGCACTTCATTGGAAGTAGGAATAAGTAAGACCAGTAAGAAGTAAAAGAAATGCTGCTATACATATCTGATTATTTTTAAAATCTTACTTGGAAGTATGAAATGCGTATGTCATTTGTATATATATTCATTGTAAAGGAATTCAAATAAGGTATAGAATATGAGTAACGACACTGTCATCTATAGATATGAACGATTAATAAATTGTAGCGCAGATGCTTCCCGTGGATTTACTAGTTAATATCGATTAAACCGATAGTATAGAACTACCATTATTTAAAGAAAAAAAAAAATTTAAAAACGGGGTATTTCAAAGTCCTAAACGTTTGTGCATGCGTAAAAGAAAATAGTAATTTTTTTCATAGAAAGAAATATTTTTTCCATTGTTTAATTTTTCAAATATTTCCGTTTAAAACAATCACGAAAGTTACAACAAAAATCTTTCATAGAAATTATTATATTGGGCTATAATATCATGTCCAGTACACAGTTTTTACATTACAGCTTTAATACATAAAGATAGATATTTATCAATAATTTATTTTTATTTATGGTAGATAAGAACAGATGGATGTGTAATAAGTATAAGTGTATAAATAACCAAATATAAAGAATCCCAAAATCCTTGCATTCCTTCTTGATCGGTTTTTTAACATTTTTTAGTGAGTGTAAAATTTTGCTTTGTTTGGTGTCACTTTCAGAAGTGTGACTGTGCATCCAATAAATCACTTCTATATCTTATAAGACATAATGATTATTTATTTCTTGATAAAAATGATATTTGGTAGGGTTCAAAATCATTTGATCCTTCCACTGAACGCTTTCTAAATAACTCAGATATGCATCAGAGTTTGTAGATAAGATAATACACTGGTGTCCAAAAGTATCTTTACATGTGTAGAATCACGGATTTCTCAGAAACTGTGAACTATAATTTTATGAATTGGTCTGGAATGAGACATAACATCATAACACATAAATACAGAGGCTGTTCACACATTTTTTAGACAATGTATATTGTATTCACAAAACTAAATTACACAAAATTCTTGTGTTTTAAATGTTCTATTTCATAGCCCTTATTCGGAACTATCTTTCGACAACGTAATTTATAGGATAATAATGCCTTTTGAAGTGTCAGAAAAGGTATTCTATCACATTCCTTCTGAACAGCTTTCCAGAGTCCTGTAAGGGTTGTGGGAGGACGTTTTTATAATGCAGATTTTAAAAGTCCGAAAGCACAAAAATCCATAGGTGATACATCGGGAGATTTAGTAGGGATATCAGTGAAGGGTATGGCCTTGATACCGGTTTTTTGTTCCATTTCTTTTAGGAAATTTACAGAGGATTTTGATGTGTGACTGCTAGCTTTGTCTTGACGGAGTTCCACATATTGATGGCACTGTGGGTAAAGCGATGGTATTTCATTCAGAAAAATTGGCGGTAAAATATGTTCCTGATAGTTAATTTTGACATTTTTTCCCACTCTCTTTATTTTTAACTTGCCATTATATGAAAAACCAGCAACAATCATGAATCCCTTAGAAAAACGTTCTTTTGATTCTGTGAACCATGTACTTCTATTGTGACAATTTTTTTCCATTTTTCTTTGGATAAGTGTTTCTCATATAGAATTCGGCAGCGTGTCATGCGTTCAGCGATATGCTTTGGAGAAAGACGATCCACATTACGTTTTTTCGCTTTTTTAAGATTTAAATAAACGTTTATCATTTTGTTTACAGTGGACACCGAGCATTTTAATGATTTTGCAACTGTCCTTTGACTAGGGGGATTTTCTTTTAACATTAAACAACGTACCTTTGCAATAGTCGAAGATGTCCGTTTCTTCCTTGGATGCTTGTTTGGAATTTTTGTCCCACTTGAGGCTCCAATTTGACGTTTTTTTCCTTTCTTGTTGACGATATTACCTATCGAAGCTTTAGATATCACAAAACCATGACTCTCACATCGTTTTTGGATAACGGAATATGAATATTTCTTTTCGGAAAGAGCATAAATATATCCTTCGAACCACTACTTCGTTAAAAACGCCATTTTGAATAAAAACAAACCTCTCAAGCTGCAGACGATAATTTTGACTTATAAAAACATAGTACAACTGCAATTATTTCTTTTGCAGCAAACGATTTTTTATTACCGCTAACCAAAATCGTCTAAAAATGTGTGAATAGCCTCTGTACAAAGGAAAAATTTATGAACAATGGATATGATATGAAACTGCAGCGTGAAACCCTAAAAATGGCAATAATATGTGACAAGGAGAGTTCAGAAAAAATGAATAACTCGTAAAAAAAATTAAGTCGTATGTATTTAATATGGAATGTGATCGCCCCTGACTTGTATACACATATCACAACATGATTTCATGCTGGTAATAATATCGTTAAAAACAGTTTGGGAATTAAGTTCCACTCCTCCAGCAATGCGGTTTTCAGGGCATTTATATCTCTGGTAAGACGAGGTCCTCATACAACTGATTTTCTAAGGTAGTCCCAAAAGTTCTCTATCCGGTTCAGATCAGGACATTCGCTAAATGGCTTCATTTTTCAAGGAATTCGTCAACGAGGTTTTCTCGATGTGGACTAACATTATCGTCCATAAATAAAAAAACCAGATCCATATGCACCTCTGAAAAATATCACATAACGTTCTAAGACCTCTTCCCGGAATATCTAGCCGTCCACAGATCCTCTACTGAAAACGATTAGGGGCATACGTCCAACGATCATTATTCTACCCACACCTGCATTACCAAAATGGTCGCATTCCATAATGTTCGAAGGAAGATTTCGCTTTTTTTTTATTCACTCCAGACCTAAAAACGCTTAGAATCAAATGTTAAACTAAACTTCGACTCATCAGTAAAGAGAACATGGATCCATTGGTGTTGACTCCAGTTCTGATGTTTTTAGAACCCATTAATGCTACCCTCTTGTATTGTAAAGACAGTGAAACACATACCCTTAGCTTTCTGGCATAAATGCCTTTTTCATTAAGCTTTCTCTATAACGTTTGGCGTGCTACAACAGTTTCCGTGGAGCCTGCAAGCTCTGAACTTCTTGTCGAGCAGTAGACTTTCAGTTACGACGGGTAGTTATTACCATATATCAATCTTGAGAAGCAGTAGTTTACGACCTTGTACAGGCCCTCCTTACAACAGTTCCAAAGTTCTGAACTTTTTTCCATAGCGCAGAGACTGTCTGTCTTGAAATATTCACACATCTCGCTGGAAGTACCACTTCTTTTTTAGATTCCTGATCACCCGATTTGTCCCCATCGAACACGTGTCCCCATCGAACTGTGGACACGTGTTTAACCTATGCTAAACGAAATTTGACAGAAACCTTTCATGAACTATCGGTCACAGGTACGTCATGTACAAGTAGTGATAATTGCTAAAGGTGGACGCAGGAATTGTTTATATTAGCATATTCCTCTTGACTTACAGTTCTGTGATTTAACCATATGTTTATACGAATTTCATTGCTGTAGCTCAAGTCTTTGTTGGGTGGAATTTTCAAGGAACAGTACTGTAAAAGCAAAAATAAGAGCAAAAGTATTGTGAATTATCCCGTGCCTCATCCAGAGAATAGCCGAGTAAGATTTTTCTTCTACAAATTAAGCGTCCAACTCTACAAATTAGTTTTTTTTTCTTGTGCAAAATTTTGAATAATAGATCTAGGAAGTCAAAAGTACACTATGTAGCCAAAAGTCACCGGACACCCCTTCACTTCAAGTAAACGATCCCACTATGACGTCAGTACACCTTACCGACGCAATATAAGTGAAGGCAGAAATGCTGGAGCATCAAATGCCTGTTTTCTGTCACGATGAGCCAATCGAAAGAGTTGAATGCGTTCGAAAGGGACATGATTGTAGGTGCCCATAAATTTGGACATTCGGTCAGAGAGATTTCTCAGCAGTTAAACGTGCCCCGGTCCACAATTACAATGTTATAATCAAGTGCAAACGCCATGGAAATACTGAGCCGAATTATCGCTCTGATAGGCTCAAGAAACTAACTGATCGAGACCGGAGAACCCTGAAGAGTGTTGTGCGAAACAACCGGTGCGCATCTTTGTCGGTTGCAGAGGACTTCCGTCTCAGCTCAGGTACACAGGCTAATGACAGGACTGTCCGTCGAGAGGTGGTAGCACTTGGTTTTCATGGTAGTGCAACCGCCAGAAAGTCACTAAGCACACGCACCAATGCCTGGAGGCGTTTGCAATGGTGCAAAGAGTCTTAATTGGACTTTGGACCAGTGGAAGAATATCATGTGGACGTAGGAATCACGATACATGATCTGGCAGTCTGATGGGCGTGTATGGACCTGACGAATGTCTGGCGAACGGTATTTACCGAAGTGTATTGTGTCAACTGTGAAATTGGATGGCGGAAGTGTCATGGTTTGGGGCTGTTTCATCTGGTTTGGACTTGGCCCGTTAGTTTTAGGCGATGGGTCGATTACTTCTGATGTGTACGAAGACATTTTAGACAATAGCATGCTTCCGACACTATGGCAATAGTTTGGAACAGGTCCTTTTCTGTATCAGCACGATAATGCTCCTGTTCATACAGCAGGCGTCATTGCGTCGTGGTTTGTTAATAATCAGGTGGTAGTGCATGCCTAACCTGCTTAAAGCCCCAACTTGGACCCTATAGAACATCTTTGGGACGAGTTGGAGCGTTGATTACGTGCCAGACCAACTCGAGCAAAAACCAAACGGGAACTGTTCACCGTGCTACAGGAGGAATGAACCACAATTCCGCCAACGTTTTACCAGAACTTAGTGGATAGCTTACCCCGAAGGGTAAGCGCTGTAGTTAAAGCAAAAGGAGGCCGACAAACTATTAGTTATACGCCTGGTGCCTTTCAAACCAACAGAACCGGGTGTCCGGTGAATTTTGTCCACATAGGGTAGCTTTTAAACACATCATTGGAACCTTACTACAAATACTTTTTTTTAAGTCCCAGTGAAAATAAGTATCAAAATTTAGATTTAATAAAGAAAAAATTGTCTTTGAATTCCTTTGATTTTATATTTTTGCGTGCATTTTCCAATTTTACATCGTTGCATTCAAGCTCTGCCAAAAAAAACATGATTTGTGAACCCAACATTAGAATGTATGTATAAAGAAAATGTATAACTTAAGAAAAAACTTGAAAAGATTTTCTCAAATACGTCAAAGCACATAATATCAAATCTCGTTCGAAATCTATCTGGCCTTCAATTTCAAAAATAGGAGCCTTTTACATGACGCAATGTCAAACGAGATCTTAGTTGTGTCGTTTGAGCTTTTAATTTCAAATAATGGTTAGTATTATGTTTCACTTTAAAATATCCTAGTGGAACGTATCATCTTATGTTATCATTTGTAACACTACTTTCTGAGAATATTCTATTCTATACTACTATTTATATTCAGCTACAACTTCTGATGTCTGACGAAAATGGAGTTTTTTTGCTAGAATATTGTAAATTCAGATCCTGTTTAAGAAACAAAAAATATTTTAAAGTATATTCGATTGTTTGTAAAATTGAAGGTCGAATGTGGAGTCTCAAAAATAGAGCATTTCTGATTCCTTGTAGTCGAGTTTTGGCAAAGCTAATTTTACGCAAAGTAAAGGTTCCAGTAGGTGATGCCTGTTCAAATCTATTTTTTTCAGAATTAACTAGAAAAATAATTAGAGATTTTGGTACATAGGTGAGGGGATGTTGTTAGTCACTCAAGTGTTTCCAGCCACAACTTTGATTCAAAATTAGTAAGTTTAAAGTTCGACGTTCGTGAAGTCTGATGTAATTATTCCGATATTTGTGGGTGAAAAAGGTATTATTAGTTATAGTGAGCACAACATTTTATGTGAATTTTAATTCCTTAAAATATATTTAGTAGTTATTACAAATTAAAGTAATATTCTAAAAACCGTTTTGAAAATGTCATTACCCCCGATCTTTAGCACATTTCGTCATTCTATAAAACTCCGTAAAGGGTCAAAAGCATTAAATAAAATTAAAAAAGAATAGAGGCATTTTTTTAAAGGACGTTATATTTCAATAACAATTTTGAAAAAAGACTTTTAGTATCACAAACAGCACAGTTGTCAAGGATAAAGCAGTTTTAATGAAATACTAAAGACTTACATATGTTTCTAAGTTTTATAACAGTGAAAATCCATCTAATTTGAAACAAATTTTCAAATTCCAGCAATGTTGTATGAAGCAACTGGCCATTAAATTATAACTGTAATTCATCAAAGCATATGCAATAGTGATGATTAAAGCAACATGAAATATTTTTATTTTACTTAGCCGTTTTATGTGGCAGTTAATACCAAAAAATTATAAAAGGCTATATTCAATGCTTACCATCAGTAAACGCAATTAGTTATATAAGTTTTCCATATTATGACGGCTTTATGGTGGACTATGCTATTCATGAAGGTAGGGTAATAATTTTTTCCATTACTATGCTATTCTTGCTATACTATACTAGACTATGCTATTCATGAAGGTAGGGTAATAATTTTTTCCATTACTGTAGAAGAGAGAGAGCAGCACGTTTAAGTATCAATTTCAAATGCTAATGATTTAGAAACAGTAAGCACGCATTGTTTTAATTTTATACTTTCTTGCATGTTCTTCGAATGTTTTCTGAGACAATCTACAATTTCTCCTTTTTAGTTTATAAAATTTTGTTGACAAAGCCTATAGTCTAAATTTCTAAAACTAGATGTCGCCACAAGTCTGAATTCCTTTGCTGTCTGGGTTGAGATAAAGTTGTATTGGAACGGAGGCACTTCAGGGGGAGGGGGCACATCTCATAATTTGTTTCAGTTTTTCTCCAACTAGCCACAAAACGTTCTAAAATGCAAATAAAAAGTTGTCAGCAAAGACAGTGACGTGTCATGGGTTCTTAAAATCATTTTGAGTAGCAAATCCAAATGTGTAGCTAATGGAATTGGGATGAGGGAAAGTACAGAGCGACATCGGGAGCAAAAATCTTAAAGGGCGGCATTTCAGAATTATTACGTCTTATTTTCTTGCAGGAATGTTTTGTGTCTTCTCTTCTGACTTTAGAGCAGTTTCAATTGTATTTGTTACTTGGGTCAGGGCTGCTTACATTTTCAAGTCTATTTTAATGAGAGCATGAATAGAGAAATAAATTTGGGGAAATGATCACAATGACAACTTTCAGTTACGTTTCATATATCTAACTTGCCAAGGCGTTACTTTCAGGGTGAAGTTTTGATAGGAACGGGCTGGTACTAAGAGTATAAAGATCTTTGTTATTCATTCCGAGAGAGAAAATATGGCATTTTTGTTTACCAATTTTCCAAAAATTCCTGCTGTTTGTTGTTAATGTCCGAAGTAATTTAAACCACATGTGCGAAGACGGTAGTCATTAGTAAACAGTACTTGCAAGATAATTCGATCTAAAAGTATAATATTGATAATTTCGTCTGAAACTAAATCCCAAATAATTGTAATGATTTACGCTATTGAGATAGATAAACTAATTGTGTTTTATAGGGATAATAGGAATATCAATGGATTCCCTTTTACAACAAAAGGAGAACTATCCTGAAGATAATCAAAACTCTTATCTGCCATAAGCAATTGGTATGGAAGTTTGAAGAGTGGGATGTGCCAACTTAGATGTTCTCAAACTCAGATATTCTAAATTACGAGGCATTGTCATTAGATCTTTTCCTTCGGGATTGATCTCGGACTAACGCCAATAACCAATTGGGTTGCTGCAGTGCGAAGTCAATTAACTACTTATCCATTAGTACATTATCGGGAGTTTTGTAATCGAATTCAGCTTAACAGATAGTAGTAATTTTCATTATATCAACGCTAACTTTTTGAGTACAAGTTTTTCTTACTCGAAGGAACTTACAGGAACAGTGGAGCCGAGTACTGTCTGCAGGGAGTAAAGGTAAAGGAGGGAGAAACAGTCAAGGATCTTTGGGTGATAATTCGCAGGGATTTTAAAATGGGTCACCAATGTTCAGCTGCTGGTAAAAAGGCTAATAGGTTATTGGAGTATATTAAAAAGACTGTAACTTCAAGGGATAAGAATATAATCTTGCCGTTATATAAGGGTTTAGTAAGACCACATCTAGAATATGCTGTACAATTCTGGGCTCCATATATGAGAAAGGATATCTAACTAATCAAAAGGGTTCAGCACAGAGCTACAAAAATAATAAAGGGGCTAGCAAATCTAGACTATAATGAACGTTTAAGTAAGCCAGACATGTATACACTGGAAAGAAGAAGAAGGAGGGGGGATTTGATTCAGCTTTTCAAGTTGGTAAAACATAGGGACACAGAGGGCTTAAATTTCAATAGGGATAACAGAACAAGGGGCCATGGGTATAAATTGAATAAGACACATTTTAATCGGGATTTAAGGAAAAACTACTGCTTTAATAGGGTAATAGACAAATGGAACGCGTTGCCAGAAAATATAGTTAATTCAAAGGGAGTGTACGAATTTAAGATACAATTGGATTGTCAGTTGGAATTTCGGAATTTATAAACAAAGGACCAGTCTTGTTGGGCTTGAGCCTGTAGCTGGTCGTCAATATTTGTATTTGTATTTGATTGTTTCTCGGACTAAAAACTGGTAAGCCTTGCTTCTGGAACATATTTAATTTCCTTTTGGTTTCAATTGTCTTTAAAAAGTCTGTTTTTGTAAACACTATTGCCATAGATATGTAACAGTTAAATTTGCTCAGATGTAAAAGTAATATACTCCTTTTCGGAACAAAAATTGGATGTATTGCATTTGACCATTGTGTATTGTGGCAACTTAGCCACAGATATCCATATAATCCCTATGAAAGGGAATTTGCAACGCGCATCTTACCTAACCGATGGGGAATTCGTCAGACTGGCTTGGAACGTGGTAACAGAAAGACCACGTCGAAATGAACCTATTCCATTCTCTTTGTGTTTCATCGTCTTTGTGTCAATGTTCTGTCTTGTAAATAAATAGTTGTTCAAAATAGAAATGGACTCGATGAAATAGTTATTACGTCACATGTATTAACGGAACATTCATGTGTTTTTGAGAGTAATGATATTTAAGGATGACTCTGTTTATGTCACACTCTGTTCTGCTCCTTATCGCAAGGAACTTAGGGGACATGTAATTATATGTAATACTTTTGGTAACAGTTGAATGTAACAAGGTGCAATGGTTAATTATTAGTATTAGTGGTGTTTATTCGTATTTGTTGTTTTAGTTTAACTGGTGTTTTCGTTAAACGACGTTGTACGTTAATTAATGTTTTGTCATCCATATTTTTCAAATTAATGCGAGAAAAAGCGATATTGCAAAGTTTTTGTCTGCATGAATGATATCGACATAAGTAATTAAATTAGTTAACACAATTTTTTTAAAGCACAGCAATGTGGTAAAATCTATATATTTCCCTTTTTAGCATATTTATACATTAGAAAAATTATGTCTCGATCTTATTTTAATTATATACGTTTGTTGTTATTTTAAAAAAGGTTATTCCACTTCTTTTTTGTCACGTAGGACAGTGATGTGTACAAATAAATGGACGAATATTAAAATCAGGTTGTGAGTTCGGAACTAGGTCCAATCACAGAACGTTGTGTATGTTGGGTGGTGGTGGGTTAAATCTACGGTAGCTTAAATGTCCTCAGGTTGGCGTGGTAAGGTAGAAGAGTATGATGCCAGCTCAGGTGTTCATCTCGTAATCGGATCATGGTTCAAAATTACGAGTTGTCCTGAGATCTCTCTATTCCGGATGGATCCCGGGCTAGCGTCAAAGCTCATTGCGCCTTTATCTAACTAGTATCTTCCTTTCTACCAGCTATTTTAAAGTCATGTGGAAATGAATTCGCTACATTAAACGTAGTGTATTGCTAAACATAAGTTATATTAAAGACAATTTTAGAGCAATTCATTGAAATCGATAATTAATAACCAACGATTGGTTTATGAATATTAACAATGTACTAATTACGAAAAATTTTCTGTTTTAGTTTAATAGATTACTTTTTACAATTTTAATTCTGACATTTTATTTCGGACGAAGGGTGGCATCAGCAATATTCGCCTCGGTCTCAAATGTTTAGCTAAGGCTCTGAGCAAATCGAATTAGCGATAGCATTTTGTGTGTTGCTTTAGACAGATATCTGTCCCATATTTATATTTTTGGTAATAGAGGATTATTATATAATTGAAGTGCCTCCAAAAATAAAGTGTAAATTCAGCTCTAAATAACTTAAGGGTTAAACTTTAGAAAATTCAGTCTAGATAGAGACAACAATTAAATGATAATTTCAGTAATAGTGACAAAACTGCTTTCACTATTCTATATTGAATCATTGTAATCTTCACCAATTTAAAATTAGTGTGATTCTATGATTATATGATGCTCAATTGAAGAATGCAGTGTATGATTGGCGTATTCCTGGGAAAAAAGTTTAGATTTCTACCATAATATTTAGAGTGTACGGTTGGTGATAAACTGGACAGTTGTTGGTTGGTAGCATTATGGCGTAAGTACCGTATTTGATAAATCTATTCCAAACACAAGACACACAACGGCAAGTACTTACTGCCACAAAAGAGGGAAATGCACTGAGGAAGCAATTGAACCAAAACTGAGCAATAGAGAAACTTGAGTGATTCAAATAAACATTCAAGCTTTAATTTCGGAATCTTCAAGATTTTTTTTGTAAGGTACAGATACAAGCAGAAAAAATGGACTATTATGTTTTCCTTCTGTCTAAGGAATGATTTTCTGCTGTATTTAGTCTAGTACTCATTTTCTTTTCAAGCATACAAACCTTGGTTTATATTAGAAATTACACAACCTAGACTATCGTATCTACAGTTAAATGAAAATTGTTAAAATCCTCTCTAGCGATTTGAACTACACAATAGGTCCTAAGGATGTTTTAACGTTGTGATTGAGTAATATATTTTGTATGCGTGAAATCTGTCTATAGTGATTGTACGAACTGTAGACTGTTTTACAGAATAAAACTAGTTTTGTTCTGATCCCTCATTACATTTTTCTCGTACAACGACTAATTCAATTAGCAAAAATCCTTAATTTCCTAAAAATGACCCTTGTACATATTTTACAACGGTTGAAGCTTAAAATTGAATTTTGCATGAACTATTTGAGTTACGAGAAGTATGTTATTATTTTCACCCCATGGCACATTTATGACTAATAGTACTTTATACACTAAACTTTAGACTAATATGCAGTTTCTATTGCAGGGATTACTTAGCTTTCAGGATTGGAAACAACATTTTTACTTTAATGATATAAAAAGAGACTGTATTTTATGATGGAAGAGAATAAGTTAAAATATCAGAATATTTAAGAGATTATTGTCATTAGAGAGAGACTTCTACAAATCTAGAATTTTTCACTTTTTCCAACAAAATTATTTTAAATGTTCAAAAGTATTACAAATTTCCAATCTTTCAATAAAATAGAATTAAGTGCAACTTTGACTTCTGTTTAAAACGTTGTTTGAAGTATTCCATTTAGTTATACAAAGTCCTAACTTTCATTCAAAATCCAAATTTGTTTCAATTTGCAGAATCCATCTCTGAAACAAAATTTCAGAATACATCAATTTCACAACCTATTACGTGCTTCTCAAAACGTTCCAATCTGGAACACGAAACTTAGTAATGGTTCATTAGTAATACAGCCAACTCTCACCCCTACTGTTTGGGAATGAAAAGAGACACAGAGGTAGTGAATGGATCTTTGAATAGAAGAAGAAAAAGCTCATCACAACATAAATCTGAACGAATGATGTCAATTGTCTGTGAAAATGTCACACGTTTGACCGGTTACCGATATTTGCAGTGCAGATATAAGCAGTTACCGATATTTGCAGGGCTTACCTTTAGCTATCAATACGTTTGAATCACATCTCACAGCGTTAACATTGACGCGTCAATTTGTAGGTAGTGTTGAGCTACATGACAATGGCAGTAAAACTAAAATTCTAATCGAGATCAGGGACGGGAAGTCGGATATACTACTTTATAATTATAAAGATGACCAGGAAACACAACTCAAAGTACTATCGCGATCAACAAGCTAAAGTTAGGCAGCAATTCGAAAGACATCCGACAAGAGGCCAGCTGTGCGAAAGCGTAAGCAACGTGCCTTGTAGAAATATGAACAGGGGGCTACAAAATCGACTTCTGGGGTCTCGGAACTGCAGCCATCGTGTATGCATTAGTGACCAACCTGACACCTGGAGGGAGTGTGTTGAGGCAGCAGGCTGCTGTAGTATAGTGCTGACACCGAGTGTATCAGGTGTGAAAAAGTACGAAGCTGACTACAAGAGTGCTGGAGACACATATTGCTAGACATACTGCTAGATCCCATCATAGAACGGATGATACGGAAGGAATCAGGTACCGACAAGGGTAAGTATTCAACGTGCCTGTCACTGTCGACACCATGGTGAGACAGTTGCACAATTATGAACAACAACTATGCCTTCACCCGAAGCATAAAGAAACACTTTGCACTCACATCATTGCCACATGATTGTCATTCCATTCAATATGCAGTGTCGCGATTGGTCTCCCTATAAATGTAACCTCGTTTTATTTCTCGCCACCATCTACTTGTAGTTCTACTTCTATATAGGCAGTAAAGTAAAGCTATGCATCAATTAATGTTTTTTAATCATTTAGCCTTTTTTAAAGAACGTATTTTTGCGAAAGATTGATTTAATTTGTATTCAAGCAACAGTACTGGTATAGTTTTTTCCTAATGGCGGGCACTTATGAACTCAATCATTGGCCATGATGCCGGAAGTGATGGCCACTTGTGAAGGAGCACCCAGTGAAATTCGAACCAGGAACCTTCCGGTCCAGAGGCCAACACCTTAATCACTAGACCGGTTGGTCGGCAGTACTGTTATAGTAAACACCTCTTTTAGATCGGTACTCAAGAGAAAAAGGCCATAGATTTGTGAGACCATTTTAACATTCTACATTACTCAGATCAATACAACCGAAAACACCAGAAAATACATTTAGCAAAGTGCACATTTCTATCATCAAAAGAGCTGAGAAAATTCTACGTCAATAGAAAATTTCATTCTCTTTGTTTACTTCGTAATTAGCCATATATTTTAAAGTGATTAAGAATGTCTTGAATATCAGTGAAAAGATGGGAAAAGTAGAATCCAATGGAAATTAATATTCCCATCATCTCGACGATGAATTAGGCGCATTCACCTAGCCTGTAATTTCATTAGCTTTTATTCCGAAACTTCGATCATATTGTTTTTAAGAGCAACTAACGGTAGTAATAAGCACCAAATCAAAGACACACACATACCGAAACCGAAGAAGCATAAAATTAATTCCCTCTCGTCTGTACCGAGTAGCTTTATACGCTTTGTAACGCGAAAAATTTTGTTTGGTGTATAAGTAAACGTGCTCGTTTTGTTTTCTTTTACTAAACAAGCTTGATTGGTTTTGACCGTTATTTGTCTGAGCAGAAATCACACGTCACTGAAGAAGTAATTACTTACAAATCATTTAAGAAATTCTGGTGGTAAAAATTCGAGTGGTTACTAGCATAAATGACATATAAAAGTGGAGTGAGGAACGCTAACCTTTTTCATGCCCAGTGTCATGTGACCAAAACTAGAAGTAACGTGACCTTTAGACACCTTTCGTCTGTCGAGTGGAAAAGGAATATTCGCCATCTGATTGGAACGGCAAAAGAAACCCATCTATTGTTTCCGAATTGGATCGGTTCACGGGATAGACTTAATTAATTTCACTATTTTTACAGCCACTCCGTAGAAATGATCATTCACACATCTACCCTGTCCTAAGATGTTACGTTTTCAAACGTGGCGATAAGGTGCCAAATCTGTCAACAAAGTCGATTTTTCACAGAGCAGTCACGTGACAAAGGCCAGGTGCATACATCTGGTTTTTCAACGTACGGCGCCGCTGCCGCAACGCAAGCGTGGTCTGAGATACATTAGATCCAATGGAGTAGTGCACACATGCCTCCGGCGGCGCTGCGGCGACGCACGTCCAACTTGCTTGCAATTTGTACCGCAGTTCCTCACGGCACCGCAGCTCGCCACACACGATTTTCCGGTCTGAAATATCTTGTTTACATCATTAAAAGGAATAAAAATAAAAATTAATAAATAGTTGTATCCAGTAACGTCTATTTTGTTTCAAAATATACTTTTTTTTTACACCAAGTAAGCGAAATAAACACGTTTTTTTCGATAGAATATTTATCGCAAATGGCGCAATATGAATTATTTCACGGTTATGTGTGAATAGTTGGGCTTCGGTGCCGCACTTTGAAAAATAGGATGTGTGCAGCGGGCCTAATAGTCCACATGGTTTTCACACTTGTTGAAGCTCTTCTCAATAGCAATGCTGAGTTATCTTACATTTCACGTCTCTGATTACGTCTTGATACAAATCTTGAGTCTAAGATGGAGTTGAATTTACATCGCACTGGAGCAACAGAACGGGCTACAAGCATCGACAGGGACAGTTCGTAAGTTTGACCTCATGATGAGAACATCTGAGCTGGTACCCCTCTTCAAACTTCCACGCAACGTCAACGTGATGACAGATGTATTGTGTACCAGCCCCTACACGCAGAACGGTATTTCTCTGCTGGATTCATTTGCCGATTTCGTCCCTTCGCTTAAATATTCTTGATTTCTGCATAATATGGCTGAAACGCATTGACGAGCTAACCGCTTTAATGAAATTCTTAAGCAGCTGGATGACAGGAGGCAATTTGAAAATGAAATAAATAAATAAATAAATAAATAAATAAATATATATATATATATATATATATATATATATATATATATATATATATATATATATATATATATATATAAGCACCCACCAGACGAGCTCCAACAATTTGTGCTCGTTTTACGTCTGTTACCACTGACATGATTTCTTTTCAAGCTTGCATTTCACGAGGTGTTTCCATAGCTTTGACCAACCCCTGAATGTTCCAAAGGGGCGTGGTAGCCCTGTTGGAAGAGTAACGGAAGCTACTGTAAGGGTGGGGAGTTCGAATCATCCAACAAAAGACCATCATTTACAAAGGGGACTGGTGCACGTTAAATATGTCGTGGCTTTAAATATCCTTTGGCGTGGTGTAGAAGTTTGGAGAGCGAGGTGCCAGGTTAGGTTTTGTTTTGTCATCTAACTGTGATTCAAAATTACGTGGTGTTGTCTTCGGGGATTGATCCCATATTGTCGTCTATAGCCCGTTGTGTTGCTCTTGTACGACGTTAATTAAAATTACCATTACCTTTCGGGAGTTGATCATAGACCTTCGCCAATAGCCCTATATCCTGTTCTAGTGTAACGTTAAGTAAATACCAACCTCCCTATTTCAAAAAATATTATGTTTCCTAATTATTCTTAATCTCAAAAAGAAATTTCAGTTATTAAAATAATTAATTTTATCTGAAAGATTCAATATAAAACAGTGTCAGCTTATTATTTTTAAAACTATTTAGCTGAAAAGATACGGTGCATTTTATAAACAATACTACAGCTCCTGATATAATAAGCGTTAAAGTTTGTAAGATTTTTCAGTTGTTTTTTACTCACAATTTAACGTAATCACAGCGTGGTATTGGGGTGAAAATACATTTAAGTTAGATTACAAAAATGTATTGTATCATATAAAGAGTGTAAAAATTATTTTATGACTTTTATATAAACTATTAAAGGAAATTAATGTATAGGAAATTTTGAAACGAAAAACTAAATACCATTTAGAGTTTAGGCTCCATCCTGAATCAAGTTATTCTAGTTTTAAATTAATTTCGAACTTTAGTTTGACGGCGGATGTTTTCTTTCCGACAAATACATTTTGCCTTTTTCATAACCTTTTGACATACATACAAGTGCTGTCTTATTAAAAAATTTCGTACATACGTTTTGGTCATAGGAACGATTCCATTGATCAAGCATGTTGAAACTAGTTAGACGGTATGCAGAGAAGACTACAGCCTCCAGAACGGATAGATGCATGTAAACCCCTCAGAGGATTATAAAAGCATATTTTATCATCTTTTAAGGCTTTGTCTTGTTTCTGGAATACTAACGAATCCTTAAATTGCGCAAATTTTTTTAAAGGCCAAAGTAAAAAGTGGTTTATTTAAAATTTTACACTGGGGAGACATTAGTTTTTAGAAAAACCTTGTGGATGTAAGAAGTTTTGAACTTGCGTCGTTTACACAGAGTGAGCATCACACTTTAAATGGAAATATAACTTTTGGACATTCCACTTTCAGTGAAAACAAGTAAAAGTTTCAAATTTCTGTAAAATAGTTATTATTCAATGGATTCTTTTCAAAGTCAAGGATCTTGAGTAAAACGAATGCTATGTTTAAAAAGTAAATCCATCTAAAAGTTTGCCATTGCTCAAAATTTTATGTTTGTGAACGAAAATAAAAGAACGTATTTTGACCAAGTGTTATTTCTATAGTTTTACGGTGAGCAAGATATTTTTAAAACACAGAAAAAAAATCGAACAACCCCCTTTATTTCGAGAACTATTAATAGAAGTTCGAATTCGGATGTATCATTCAATAGGGAATAATGTTCTCTACAAATTAAGGTGTACATATCCACTAAAAATCACGATAATCGACTAGAATATTAATATTTTTTTGTATTAATTCAAAATATTATCCAATCTCTTAGCTTTCAAACGATGGCAAGACTTTGAAAATATTCGAAATAGGTTTTTAGTTACAAGAATTTTTGTTAGGTCATGTTGTCACCATGAAAAGACAAGTTTCGTAAACTTTAAACTTGATTTCTGAAGAACTGGGTGTTGGCAACAGGATGCTTTGTTTAAAACATGGTAACTCCACAGTGATTTTACCTATTATAATTATTTTTGCATCATTATGATAAAAAAATACAGTGAATGTTTTGAGCCTCAATCAGAATATTTAGTCAAGAAATTAATTTTTAAATGCTAAAATTTCTGAAAAAATGTGATTATTTTTATATTTTCTTGATTAAAAAATTGTAACACCCCCCCCCCCCTATTTCTTTAAGCGACTTGATGGAGCTCAAAACATGGAGAATAGCAAAAGAAATATTTTCCAACATGAATCGTCTTTTGAACAAATTAGAATTATCACGTAACAAAAACATGCTAATTAGCTATTACAGTGATCTCTCACTTATGCGCGGGCGTTGGGGACAGCGAAAAAAACGCGTATAAGTGAAAAACGCGCATAAGTGAAAAACCACAAAAAGGGAGCTTAAAAGTGAAAAATCAATACAGTGTACACAGTGTATTGTTAATTAATACTATGCATATAGTACTACAGAAAAATGGACAGAAAAATGAAGCTCAACGTTAACAGGAATGTTCGAGGCACGAGCTTCTTTAAACCATAGCAACAAAACCTTCTCAAATTCTTCGAACTTTCCACCTTGAATTATGCTTCTTTTCTTCGACTGAATTCCACATTCTCGATGAGCGACTATAATCACCTCCCGATTTTTTAAAATCCCTCTCAATGTCGATTCTGGAACATTAAAATGCTCCGCTAAAGCTTTTTTCGAGTTGCAAGGATTTTCTTCGAATTTTTTTATAATATCCATTGTGTGTGTGTGTTCTACGTTTCCTTTGTTGACACTCGCATTCGAAAAATCAATGATCAATACAGTGTACACAGTGTATTGTTAATTAATACTATGCATATAGTACTACAGAAAAATGGACAGAAAAATGAAGCTCAACGTTAACAGGAATGTTCGAGGCACGAGCTTCTTTAAACCATAGCAACAAAACCTTCTCAAATTCTTCGAACTTTCCACCTTGAATTATGCTTCTTTTCTTCGACTGAATTCCACATTCTCGATGAGCGACTATAATCACCTCCCGATTTTTTAAAATCCCTCTCAATGTCGATTCTGGAACATTAAAATGCTCCGCTAAAGCTTTTTTCGAGTTGCAAGGATTTTCTTCGAATTTTTTTATAATATCCATTGTGTTCTACGTTTCCTTTGTTGACACTCGCATTCGAAAGCGACAATTTTGTTCGTTTTGCCATTTTAAAATGCAACCATCTAACCCAATCTCCAAAGAAGGTTCTTTCGTTAGCGATCAATTCCACGTGGTACGTACCGTACTAACCAAACCACTCAAATTGGCTGCTGTATAGCTACTTTTACTGGCATCAGTCACAAGCCCTCCGGTACACTCGTGTATATAGCAGATGAATATGTTCTGGGAATCCAAACGACAGTGGAAGGGCGAGGGAATGCATTCCTAGAAGCAGAACTAAAAAGGAAAAGTTCTTGCGATAAGCAACACCTGATTTGAGGAACCTACTTTTTGAACTGAAATTTTTTTTGCGACGCGCATAAGTGAGAGCTGGTTTTTTTTTGTGGCGTATAAATGAATAAGTGTTATCATTGTTTTCCTATATTCATGGCCGGGACCGCGAAAAAAACGCGTATAACTGAAAAACGCGCATAAAAGAGAGCGTGTATAAGTGAGAGATCACTGTATATCAGTAATGCTTTACACTTTTGGTTAGTGAATGGCAAAAGAAAAGAGAACACTGAAAACTTAACAAGTGTTTATTTAAGTAAACGTAACAACGAATCTGGTCTACAATCTCAGGGAAGAGCCTTCTAAAGAACAAAGGGTCAGCAAATTCCGTCGCCTTATTCGCTCTATCGTTCCCTGTCACTAACTGCCTCTTTCCCTCGCCTATCATCACTGACCAAACCCCTCCTTGCGTCACTTTTCTTCTACCACGTGACCCTTGCGCCTCTGCTTTCCCTAACAAGTAGGGGTTGAGTCAAGAGGGCAGAATATTACACTACAATATCTTAATTAGACATTTAATTGTTTGCAAAATCTGATTTTTTCTCTCAGAAATGATTTTAATAATACAGCAATTACCTGTGGTAAAAAAATTGGATTTTTTAAGTCAAAATTAAAAAAAAATTCTAATTTATACGTACATTTTAAAATGCAAATTCAAACATTTCCAATAAACAACATTTCCGAAAGTAACACTAGATTTTGATGCCTTAATTTCAGAGTCAACTGCAATTTTTAACAGTTTACTCTTTCTAGAAAGTATGCTGTGATTACTAATATGATACAATATGATATAATATGATATTTATTAAACTTATTGAGTAACTATAAAGTGATCTTTTTATAATAACAGTTAGTAATAACTGCTATCGCATGTTAGCAATATCCATTAAGACTGTTATAAAAACACAGATTATGTAAATTTTATTACATTAAAATATTAAAATTAAAAATTACTTGCAAATTTTAATTTTGAAAGATTTTATTTTTTTAAATACATATGTGTGTTTTCATAATTTCTTAAACAGAAATTTCATGACAGTTCTGAAGTGAGCCACTACAGTGACAGGATGGAAAATGAAAGACAAAGTCATGTCATCTTTTACTATCTTAACCAGCACTTCAAATTGGACCGCATACTTGGAAACGGTGATTTGATTTTCTTTCATAGATAGTAGAATATCACAATCTAAATAAGATATTGTACTACATAGTTTGTTATTTTAGGACACTCATGACAGAAATCAAAATTATTATCTCACTATCAACTCGTCTTAAGCTTTTCACTAGACTTGTCCCTAAGCTGTTATCCACCCCAGATTATCCCGACAATGATCTTGATCAACAACATTTACCGTCGTGGCCGAAAATACAGAATTTATAATTTTTATTTAATACAACCACTTTATTTTATTATATTAGAGATTACGGAGTTTCAAGCTGCACCAAGCAAGAACTCGGAGGTTATCAGTTATCAAACTTTCACGGATCTCCTATAAGGAGTGAGTCGAAACAATTTGTAAACCTGTGGTGATAAGGAAACCCATCAAGAATTAACAGTATTAGTACGCACAGCATACTTTCTAAAAAGAGTGGATTTTTTAAATGTTTTCATGCATCAGGAGAATTGATGTCGATTCATATTATTTCCAGACTTTGGTTAGCAAACTCGTTATTATATTTAAAATTAAAAGAATAAGCTCTGGTTTAAACAAAGGGACAAACAAATTAATATTTATGAAGTTTCTCAAGTACAAAGGAGTTAACATTTAACTTTGTCTGATTGCTACAATTTCTCTCCAAGCTCTAGAAAGTAGAATAAAGTGGCGTTTGTAAAATGATGACTTTTCTTTTTTCCACTTCCTACATAAATAATGACTTGGAAAATCTAGAAGGAGAACTGGCAGATCTTATTTGGTGCAGATATGTACCGGTTGTTTTTTCTTCTTTTGCTTCCCTGGGTCTTTTTTCTTTCTTTTAGGCATTCACCTCAGGTTGCTTTTGTTTGGAGCATTTTTCTCGATCCGAATTTGAACGCCGACTAATTTATAAGGCAGTTTGAAACTGAACGTCCGTTTTAAAGAAGGAAAACGAATTCTTAACAACAAATCGTCCACTGAGGCGTATTTGAAAGAGAGAGAATTTTAAAATTCGGTGGAATTTCCTTATTTGAGAAAGGCAGCAAAAAATGTCAGTCTTCACCAAGAACTGTAATGTAAGTTTTTATCCACGGCTTGGGAAAGGCAGTGGGAGGGATAGATTTTCCCTTGACAAGCAAACACTATAAAGAAACATCACAAGCGAAAAATCAGTTACAGTCTCTTCGTATATATGAATATATTTTTTGACGCTATTCCCCCTTTCCCTGCGCGATTGCTAGCTCTCCCCGTGAAATTTGACAGCTGTAAAACCGGAGAAAACACATCGTAAAGAATGCAAAAGACCTTGCTTCAGAAGCAACTGTCGCAAATCAGTAAGCGCTTGTTGGAATACCTTTTTTTAAAAATGCATTCTTCCTGAAGTGCCTTTAAACAAAAAAAAGAGAGAGGTATGTATATAGATATAAGCATAAAACCCCAACATGCAATTGAATTTCAAAACATTGTCACCAGCTGTAAGGAAAGACGAACTTAAAGTGTTTTTCAACCAAATGCCGCACCCTGCGTTTTGAAATTGAAAATATTTTTTTTTGTGATTCTTCTTCTCGCATTTGTTTGTTTTAGTTTTCCCGTCATTATAAATAGATGATGGTTGGCAAATTGGACTCATGTTTCATTCTCAGCTTTTTTCTGCGCCGGGATTTTAAGCAGCTTTTTTTTACTCCCCCCCCCCTCCCCTGCGATGTTGGGAATGCTTCTTTTAATACAATTTTTTGCTTACTCTTTCTTTTGTAGGTAGGAGATTTTGTAGAACATATGTTTGATAGCAATTTAATGCTTTTGCTGGATAACAAAATTATGCAAGCCGAACCTTTAAAGCAACACATCAGTGATTTAGAAGTCCTGCGTTTTTGAGCAGTTTCAGGCAGATTTTTTTTTAGTTTTCTTCTTTTTTTTTGATAAAAATACATCTTGCCTTTGCAAATAGTTTGATGCATATTAAATTTACGATGCAGCGTAAGCTGCGTAGCCATTTTAAAGCTATACGGTGTTAGGAAATTTTTTTTTTTTCGAGTAAAAGCTAAGGTTTCGTTTCTATTTACGCAACGATAATTGAAGATATTTTTTCTTTATTGCCATTGTGCTAACACACAACTGGAATTTCTCCGCACTTTATCTATAAATAAAGTCAATATTATGACATAATAAATTTTTTATTCCTGATTTGAAAATTAAAAATCATTAAATTTACTATGAAAAAACACAAGAAAACATAGTTAAATTCTAGCATAAATGTAGTGCTGTACACATACTTAAAGCTTTTTAATGCGAATTATTACATATTTTATTGCATCATTCTAGCGTGTGAAACTTTAACAGACTGTGTTCGGCAAATATCATTATGTGCAAAATAAATTATACATCTTTATACAAAACGGATTAAATTTTTAAACCTTTAACATTTTAGAAGCTTTCACAATTCGTCGATGTGAAAGGAAACGTATTCAAATATTAAAATTAAGTAAATGATTGCATATTTTGACTTTTAAGATCTTCAAATCTCTTTAAGAGTAGGTCGAAAGAGCTGCTAAGTAAGAGTTTTAAACCAGTTCCATTGAACAATCTTAATTTTGTTGGTAGGAGGCTCCATATATAAAAAACAGTTAATTTGATTGACCCTGGGGGAAGAGATCTTAACCATCTGAGCTTCATGAGATTTCAGAGTACAGTAGCAATATATTACCCCACAACACAACTGATGATCAACTAACCACTAACAATTGATAATAACTATATAGTATAAAAACAGTCAGTAACGGTTATATGGTTAGCTAATCGGTCCAAAAAAATCAGACCATTTAGGCGGGGTGACCATATATGAGGAACAATACTACATTATTTAATTATGGCAGGATTATATTCACCTATCAGAATATACTAGTGCTCACGAACAAATGATTAAACTTTTAAGAACATTTTAAAAATTAATTCGCGTAGTAAAAACTACAGTAAGAAATATGCAATATTTTTTTAGTGAAATTTATTAGCTTACCTTACCAATCTGAGTACATAACGGATACGTTCGTGCATTCATATTCAAAGCACTATCTCTGTTATTATAAAATGAAGTGTTTTCTTTTTTGTTTCTCGTTATCACATCCTGAAAAATCTACGGAACTAACAATAACGTGATTTGGCACTCAGGTAGTCCAAATGTTTTACAAATTTTGTGTACGAATTTTAAAATTTAATCTAGAACATTTTAAAATGAATTTTATGGAATTTAATAATTATTGTGGTTTTTTTTTTGGAATAGCAATAGCATGAAAAATCGCAGATTCTAAATTTATTTTTTCGTTTCCGTTTTCATTTTGCGCAGAGGAACAATCTGTCAGCAGACTAAAAAATTAAATAACATTTTTTAACAAATGAACGTTCTTATTCGTAACGTATGATGCATAATTTTCCTTCACTCTTTTCGTCTTAATTTCAATGTACTTTTAAATGGGGAGAGATAACTTCAACCAATAAACAGATGGATGTCCACCTGTTGTGCTTGGGGAGGAAGAGAATTGAGAGGGGGTGGGTAACGCCGTAGATGATTCATCGCAAAAGAGAAAAGGGGTGAAAAGGAGGGAAGTAAGGTCATAAATTCAGGACCTCTCCGGGATCGAAATATTTTTTTTTCTCCTGGTCCCCGTCTCAAGAAATGTTTCAACAATTACTATTTAAAAAAGAACCCCGATAACCTCATTGAAAAGATTAAAAAAAAAAAAAACCCGGACCATATAACTGATAACCATGAAAATAAAATGACTTTATAAGCTGTGCGCTTTAACACATGTTCCCTATTAAGTTAGACGGGAATTTAGGAAACTGACCATATAAGCGGGGTGACCACATTGCCTGTACTTTCTATATACAGTAGTTGGACAAAAATATGGAAACACCTAAAAAAACACATGTAACCTTGCCTAATATGTAGTAAGAAGACCATCGGTATTCAAAACAGTTTACAATCATCTCGGAGTGGATAAATACAGTTCCTGTTTGCTTGCCAAGGGAATCGTGTACCATTCTTCCTGAAAAACGGTGGCAATAACGATGATGGCGGTGGATGCAAACACGCACTTTCCTCACCAATGTAGACAACAAAGATTCAATAATATTGAGGTCTAATGACTGTGGTGGCCAGGGTATGTGGTGATGGCCAAATCTTCTTGGTGCTCAGAAAACCAGTCCTGTACGATGTGAGCTGTGTGAACAGGTTACTTTGTCGTCTTGGAAGACACCATCACCATTACGGAACAAAATTTGTACCATGGGATGGACTGCCCTTGCAGAGTAATCATGGGGTTCACAGAAAACCACGATATGGTTGCCCAAACCATCACAGAACCCCCGCCATGTTTCACTCTTGGCAACAAGTATTATAGACTTAGGATGGCGTTCGCCAGACGTAAACTCGGCCAGAAGTGGGAAACAAGACTCATCCGACCAAATTACTGTTTTCCATTGCTCCATAGTACAGGCTTTATGACTTAAACACCACTTTTTCCTGTTACAGGCATTAGCCACTGATGAATGGTTTTTGAATTGCAGCTCGGCCAGAAATACCCTGCTTATGGAGTTCTCTTCTTATTGTTTTGGTACTCACAGGGCATATAAGCATCGATATGCTCATTTTATTCGTCCAAATGAAGTAAAATTAATCAAAAATAAAATACTGTATTTTGTTTACTTTTTTCACCCGTAACGGACTTGTGTTATTTTTTTTTCAAATAAAGTACATGTTAAATACGGTCACACCTAGGTAAGAGTTATTGGTTATAGCACTTCTATTAAGCTCCAGTTTTATTATATATATATATATATAAGCACGTTTGAACTTTTCAGCATGATTAGTGAATTAATCATCTATCAGCAGACTTTATACTATTCATATTCGTTTGAAGAGGTTAGATTTTGATGCCTTATGTAACCTATAACTCATCATAGATTTGACCAACTGAAATGTATTTTACATGAATGCTTGCTATTTTTAGCCCCAAAATATTTAGAATTTGTAATTAATTATAATGGTTCATCTTTAAAAAAATTGAGTGGATACAAAATTTAATGCGAAGATGAACCTTAGGCAAATGAAAAGACATTCCCATTAATTTATAGTACATATTATTCCAAGCAAAATTATACTTAGGTACTTAATACGACTCTAAGGACGTGAATAATAAGGGGTGTTCTGTTGATTTCTTGAATGGTTGTACATCTAATGATGGAAACTGCTCGCCGCTTCGTTAGATTAAAAAACATACGGTCAAGATTACAAGAGTTAATGGAAATCTTATAAAAACGTTTAAAAGCTATTTCACAAATCATGACTTTCGATTTCAATATAAATGTAAAGTTGTTTGGTACATGAATATTACTAGCTTTCCATGCCATTTTCGGTTTATAAGACAGAGCTGCAAGGAGCTTCTATTGCAGTGATGACGAACCTTTTGAGCTCGGTGTGTCAAAAACCCGAAAAAATACCTTGTTTAAAAACCATTAATGCCTAACGTTTCTTTTTAGGGACGCTTCAAACAAAGAGCCTCACTTTCACATAAATGCAGCTTTCCACTTAAAAATCATGAAGAAGCATTTCTAAGCATTTGTTTCAATTACATTCAGTAGATGACAGCATTTGATCGTAGTAAAGTTGTTAATGTGGGCTTTCTATTTTCATCTTCCACTCAAAATGCATCCTTTACAATGTCGAATCAAAAGAGGTTAGATTTTCCCCTTCATTTATAAATCAATTGATGTGTATTTGATAAATGTGGTACTAAATGCAACTTTTAAGTTTACGTGTTTTTGGAATTTTATAAGTTTTTAAATTTTGACGATGTTTTTAGCATTTACGTTTGTTTAAGTCAGCATTGTTTGTTACGTCAGCATTGACGATGTTTTTAAATAGGCACATGAGGGCACGTATATTTGCTGTGCGTAAACTTGACGAAGATCCTAGCGTTTTTTGTCGGGGTTAAATATTTTGTTGTTAACAACCATAAGAATGCTTTTGCAAAACTTAACTTTTGTTTTTCTTTTGGATTTTTAAAGAAATTACAAAAATAAATTGCTGTAGAATTCGGTTCGTTAACGAAATTTTGGAATTGCGTTTGTTACTTAGCATTAATTTAAACAGTGTGTATGCTATTTTGCCTCATAGACGTCTTTACTAGTCTACTGAAATTGATGTCAACACTATTGCAATAAGTTCTGTACTGTGCAGAAATAGATTTGAACAAAATAATGCAGTACTTCCAAATGCTTGCTACCCCAGGAGCAGCAGTTATCGATTAAAGAAAGCATGTTGCCGTACTATGTCCGTCACAGCTGCAAACATGGGGAAGGAACTGTAAATATTGTTGAAAAATTAAGTATTTAGGTTCGACTGTCGTAGATCTCATTTCATAACTACCTGAACATTACACCATTGACTTATACTGTGACAATTTATTCACTTCTGCACTAATTGATTATTTGTACAATAAAGGATTTAATGTGACTGGAACATTGCTTCTCTGTTGCACTGAAAAATGCCCAATAAGCGAAATTTCATTAAAAAAACATACCAGGCGGTACCTTTAGAGTATAAGTACGATGAACAGCAAACAACGTAATCCTTGTTAAGTGGAACGACATCAATTTTGTAACCATAGCTTCAAATGTGCATGGTACCCCCCATTGGTAAAAGCTAAACGGTGGTCAAACACAGAGGGAAACAATTGAAATTGATCGACCGAATTTAAATAAAAAATACAGTTATTGCATGGGGGTACTGACAGAATGGATCAGAGCATTGCAAGATACTATTGTTATATCCGGAGTAAGAAATGACGGTGAACTCTTCATATTTGGATTAGAGGCTGCTATGCAAAATGTGTGGCAGTTATATCGTCTTTGTGCATTCATCATCAAACAAACCCTTGCACTTTCTCCAATTCTGAAGAGAGATATATTTGGCCTATTTCAAGAAGTATGCTACAGAAAGGAAGTTACAACCAGGAAAGACCTTTAGAGAAACCAGTCCTTAAAATCCAGAGTATCAAATATCATTAGATATGACGGGGAAAAGCATTATGCAATTGATAATAAAACTCAGGTGAGATGAACCAATTGTGGAAAAAAAGTTTACCAGAAATGAAGTAAGTGCATGGTGAATTTACATGACAAATGATTTGTAGAATTTCGTACCAAACAAAACAAAAAGTATGCCATTATTACTGGCATTTTTAATGTCTTTAGATGCTGTATTAAACATGCTTTAACCAAAAAAATCATTTTTATAAAAATAAACATCGTTGTTAAAAATTATTTCATGCGGAAAACTATGTGCCCTCTGGTGCATAGCGTCCCCTTTTAGGGACGTTTGTGTATTTGTTCATAAATAGCTCAATTTTCAGTTCGGGATTTTAAAAATATTTTTCCAGTTGATCTCACGATATTCATGTCAGTCATCAATGGGTTCACTTGGGTACCGTGTTAAACTAAAAATATCCATATTTTAGAGTTAATTGACACCTTAGTAAAAAAATATAGTTATATTTTTTATTCATTTATTTAGAATTAAAACAAAAAAATTACATTAGTGACTTTTTTGTTGTAGAATTACATTTGATAAATATTCGATTGAAAGGTTGGTATTTCGTGCACTTCAAGCCTAAGCAAGTGCTACTAACTTCATAGATCAGTCGGTTTATTTTATTGGTTTTAATATCATTTAGCGCCACGAATAAGATCTCAACAAAAAACGTAGAGGGAAAACTTGTAAAGCCATCGCTAGAGTTTTCAGGGGGCTAAAAGTATCCGATAAATCGGTTCCAATAACTCCAAATTTTTTGTTCCGTAGTGACACTCTTCATTCTCTAAACAATTACTTTCCAGATTCTCAAGTTTGGACCTCAAGTAGACAAATACTTGAGACCCGATGCTGTCTTGGAATTTTTTATGCAAGTTGCATCTCAAATAATTCATATTCATCCATTGTAAACCATTTAATTCCAAAGTACTGATGACCCGTATTCTTCAACCTTTTAACATCCGTAACCAGGAGGAAACATGAGAAATATTTCACGGACCGATTTCACCCAGAAATAAAAACCAATACAGACATATTTTTATTTATTAAATCTAATGTTATAAACTAACAATTTTTGGTTAGTGCGAAACCTACCGCTGCTATATTTTAAGCAAATTTGATATGCGTGGTTGCAGCGTTGTTTCTGCGAGATGAAGAGCTACATTGACAGCCATTCGATTTCTCTGTTAGGATTTTAGTACTGACATAGCTGAAAAGGTCTTTTCACATAAATAGAAAGTCGAAAAAAAAACACTACCCACAGCTTGATAGCTTTATAACTAAGAGATGGAAATTCTTTATTGAGGGATACCCGAAATCGAGACAGTGATTGCATTTTATGTCTGTACATTAGAAGACAAATCGACCATATCTTCTTTCCCATGAGGATCAAGTGGGCATAATTTAATATCTTTCAGAAAGATATTATTAATCCTGAAGTTACCTTTATGTGGATCTGCATTTTCAGGAAAATAATTATTAGTTTTCAGCTAACGCTCTTAAATGTTGGCTTATAATGTTGAATATCACTTTCTGGTTGATATCAGCAACATTAAAAAATTCTCCAAAATGTGGAAGCATTTCTATATCTACCTCGTGTACGCGACTATTCCAAAGAGCCAGTTTCTTTTTGAATGCATCCAGTTTATTTCTTAGTGTAAAAATATTCATACAGGACCCTGAAGAGAAATATTAAGTTCGTTCAGAAGGTTAAATATAATCATATACGCGAGCTCAGCCATCCATTCCTTATTCAACAAAGGCTCTACTAGGTCATATTTTCGCTCTCGCAGAAACTGCTTTACTTCTTCCATCAGTTTGAACAGGCATGCAAGGCTCTTCCTCTTGGTAACTATCTCATTTCTGCATGGAGTAGGGAGATGGTGGTGACGTGAGTCCATACTCACACAGTGTCGAGAACAGCCTCGAGTTCGTAGCTCGACTACGAATTTCGTTAATGATCTTCACCACGTCATTCTTCATAGCATTTAGTTCAGTTGAAATCTTCTTTGCAACTAGATGCTCCAAAGTGTACCATGTGAGTGAACAAAACTTTTGGGTGGGCGACTTCCTTTATTTTCGCAACTACTCTCAAGCGAGTCATGCTCCAGCACCATCAGTGTACACACCAACGCATTTACTCCAGTCTAAGCCATGTGCTTGAAAATTATCTTCAAGAATATCAAATATATATCTGCACTAGTGATCAGTTCAGATGAATAAAGGCACAAAGAAGTTTTGCCTCAAGTCTTCATCTTCACTATACCTCACGAAGTAAAGTAGGATAGCGTGGTTACTCACGTAAGTTGATTCAAGTTGAATCGCTAAAGATATAGTTTCCTTATCCCCTCATCAACTTGCTTTTCAATATTGATGTCCGTGACAACAATTCTCCTCTGAATAGTGGTGTCAGAAAGTGGGAATAGCCTCTAGTTCTTTTAGTGGCTTGAGGACCCAGAATTTCTGTTGTAACATTTAATATTTACTCGATAGCAAAAAAAATCGACTCACCAAGAAGGAGTTGACCAGGAGTTGTTCTGAGCTCGATGAACTTGGAACGACGCTGACTGCGGAGGTAATAGTCTTCAGTGACGAGTCCCGTTTCCAACTGCGTCCTGACGACTACCGCAGACTTGAATGGAGACGTCCAGGGCAGCTTGAGGATCATTCCCTTACTATCGCACGCCACAAATGCCAACAATAAGGCGTTATGGTCTGGGGTGCCATCTTCTTTGATTGCCAGACCCCTTTAGTAGTCATTTCTGGCACACTTACAGCACAGCGGTACGTGGACGACATTCTACGATCGATGATGTTACCGTTCCTTTTGCGACATCCAGGACATATTTTTCAACAAGGTAATACCCGGCCATACACGGCACGTGTTGCTATGAATTGTCTTCAAGCTTTCCCAACACTTCCTCGGCCAGTTAGGTTTCCTGATCTCTCTCCCATAGAGCAAATTTGGGACGTTATGGAAAGGCAATTGCAACCATCTTGGAATGTTGACCATTTAACCCGACATTTGGAGAGAATTTGGCAAGAAATTCCGTCCGGAAACTTTTTCAGTCTATGCCACGCCGGGTGACAGCTTGCATCCAGACCAGAGGTGGACCAACACTTTATTACTTCCTCCCTTTGTAATGGTCGAACTCTGAAATAAATCATTCAATTGTTCTGAAATTTTAATCGTTTGTGCTTCTTTGTATGGCTTTCATATACACCAATTTGTATCGCTATCGGACAGCTGCTTGTTGGTGCATCGAGTTTTTCTGTTATAGAGTATATGTTAAACTTTAAAACTAAGTAAACACTACCCGGAATTTTCTTCTTTTGGTTTATATTGCACTGAACTGACGCAATACTGGCAATCGGTGGCAATACATTTTGTCTATACCCCGCTCTCCACTCGCTCCAAAACAATGGGAATTCCCGTATCTTGTAACGGTATATTCGGATGGAAGCAAGATGAAAGCTTTCGCGGACCGAAAATACCACCGGTTGAAGACCACTGCTGTAGACTAATGCATGCAGATACTTAAGGGAGTCCGGGACGCATAAAAAAATTTATTATTTAATTAAGAATTTTGAATGTTTTTGTACTGATTACCCATCTAACTAATAAATAAAATCACAACAAAACATTATTTTTTTTAATTTAAAATTAAAATTAAAAAAAAATATATGGGTTATTTTAAATATTTTTGGTCAATTTTCAAAATTCTTGCAGTAAATTATTCACAAATTTATAAACTTTAATTTTTATTCATCAATTTAAAATAGAAATTTATTATAAATATATTTATTTAACAAAAAATAAAAAAATATTTGAATGAAAATTTCTAAAGTTTAAAGGTACTTGTTTTTTAAAAAGTCATATTTTCAAAAGTAAATATTTCTTTCAAATTTGCTGAATCAAAATTAAGTATAGTGTCTGAAAAGGATATATTCCAAATTTCAACCCTTAAAGGTTATCGGTTCTTGACTTATAATAATTTGAATACAGGAAATATTGAAAAAATGCATCATGGAGATAAACGCATTTAAAATTCTAAAGACAGATTTACAATTAATAAAATGTTTAAATACCTTTTAAAAGCATCCAGATGAGTATCTAACTCCTTCTTTCCTCTTAAATCTTTAGCTTAGTTTGATTTTTGTAAGTTCTACCTTTTTCTATATCGTTTAAAATAGACTCCGTAGACTCCGTAGACTTAAATAACGTCTTTCGCAGATGGTGTTGCCATGACAACAACTGTCTGAGTGTTAGATTTTCTAAACAACGCATACCACAAAAATAATTATATCTCTCGTTCTAATTAAGGCACGGTGCACACATCCGGTATTTCAACGTGTGGCGCCACTGCGGCACCGAAGCCCAACTATGCACATATAACCGTGAAATGACGCACGAACTCATTTCGCGTCATTTGTGATAAATCTATCGTATTCTATCGAAGAAAACGTGTTTATTTTGCTTACTTGGTGTAAAAAAAGTATATTTTGAAACAAAATAGATGTTACTGGATACAACCATTCATTAATTATTATGTATATTCCATTTGTTTTTGAAAACAAGGTACTTCAGAACGGACACTCATGTGTTGTGACCGTGGGGAACTGTGGTAAAAATTGCACGCAAGTTGGACGCTGGAGGCATGTGTTCACTACTCCATTGGATTTAATGTATCTCAGACAGCACTTGCGTTGCTGCAGCGGCACCGCACGTTGAAAAACCGGATGTGTGCACCGGACCTAAGATAGAAACATGATTCAGACGTCATTTTAAACAGAAAAAACACAGAGAATTTTTCAAATACAAAAATGCTTTTCTATAATTTGACGTTTTTTGTGTCCCGGACTCCCTTAACTATTTTAACCGTCTGTTCCAGGCTTCTAAATTGATCAAATCATTTACAGAATTGGTCGAGTAATGAGTTTACAATATGCTGGTGCTTTATATGCATGGGCTCCATTTTATTTTAGAGTTGTTCTGGCCTTCTCGAAATACTTTTTTATTTGAGAAAGTCTACTTATGTTTTAGTTATTTGAATGGTCACTTAAAAATTTTAAGTTTAGATTCAAAACTTTTATGTATCCAAACATAGCGTCAATACTTTTGCCAAAACCTTGTAATTTTAAGTTCAGTTCAGTCATATGAACAGGGAGATCTATAAAAAACATCCATTTTGTATTCCTCACCCAATTATGATCATTGAGAGCTGAGAAAAGTTTGGCAGATCATTAACCTCAAGAAATAGCGTAATTCCTGCAAACCTCTCCACAAATCACTTAAGTACTTTCCTCGGCTCAGCCACCTCATATACTGGAACATCAGCAGTCCATTGTAGGTTGAATCAATTTCCTTGAAAAGTGATGAAAATTCTCACTTGTAAAGGAGTCGACAAGATATTAAATTCACTGATTTTGTTACAACTGACATTAACTAATTTAAATATCTTTACTACCTTGGCACACAACACCTCTTGATGGATAATGCAATAAAAAGGCACAAGTGGGCGTCTAATAGCTTCCGTAAACAATTTCACACGTCCCACATTTCCCCCCATCATGTTGTACCCCATCTATTGTCACTGACACAACTTTAGATATATTAATGCTTAGGTCATATAATGTCTGCATTGCAACCTTACATATTTCGTTCCCTGATGTACTTATCGGCAGTGATTTAAACTTTATTAACTTCTCTCATTGTAAACACCATCAGAATATCTAGCAATAATGGCCAACCGAGGATTTGAGTTGACATCAGTAGTTTCATCCAGAAAAATCGAAAAATATTTGCAATTACTTAAGACTCCTTTTAATTGACGCTGTATGTTTCTGTTCGGTCTTTTAATTCTGTCTTTGATGACATTCTTACTGAGTGGTAACTCATAAATTCACTTAATAATAGCATCTTTATTTTGCATATTTTGAAATAGATATGGTGCACATCTCAGAAGGTTTTCTTTAATAATTCACTTATTCTTTTACCAATCATTGTTACTACCTAATACAAAACAAGAACACTTGAACTTCAACTAAAGTGTACTGTGTTTGGGAGGAAATGTTAAAAAAACTCGTCTGATTTCTATACACAAATGTTCTTTCCCCTGAGATTGAGGTATCTTCGTTGCTTAGAGGGTTTACCCACCAACACAGTTAGCTACCTGCCATTTGTAGGCAGGACATATTCTATTTCTCCCTAGGTGTATTTCCCTTTTCCATATCAGTAAAACCTTTGTATATGTACATTACTTGACATCATGTGTCTTGTGTTTGGTGCAGCCAAATGGTCCGTGCGCCATTGAAAAACTAAAAAAAACCCTGAGATTTGTTTTCAGTTTTCCCAGTAATAGTGTTTAATGAGAAAAATGCTTCAGGTCGCTACTTCGAACAGAATTATCGACTTCATTACTTTTTCTACTGATAGTGTTTCAGTTTCAGTTCAAGTCCTATTGTGTTCTACTGTCTCAGGGGAGTAACAGCTCCTATACATAGACTTTCAACAAAGACTGAACATTTCTTGGTTTCCTATGACTGGGACAGTCAGCAAGTAGTACTTTCTCGTTACTGTTTTTTTGTATGGCATGCAATCAAAGGTATCGCTGAACGGACCGGCACATCCACTGAAAGCATTATTTCGATTCACAGCCTGAATATCCACTGCACTGGAAAAACGGGATTGTAACAAATGCAAACAAATTTCCACATTTCGAAGCTTTGCCGCACAATTACGACTAGCACCCAGTTAACCGAAGAGTATTATCTATAATGTAAGTAAAATGTATTATCTATTTTCTTGTGGTGGATTTGTATCAGTACAAATAGCATCAAGGGATATTTTCTTTTTCGAAAGTAATAAAATCTAACGAAATGATAGCGCTGCTAAATATTGTACCAAAGTTAACGGTCTCACTTCAAATCCACTACCTTTGTAAGTCAAAAAAAGTTCATATTTAGAGTAACCTTAAAAAATTTCAAAATTACGAATTTCATTTTATGTGTCAACTAATTGGTTGTAATTTTTTTGCAGAACAATACCCAACTTCACTTAAGTGATGAAACTCCATCAGTATATTCAGGAACAAATGTTGAGTGGAAATGCAGTAAACCGACAGAAGATGCTGCAATACAGAGCAGTTAACTTACAAAAGGTTACTCATTATTTTTTTTAAATATGGTTTGTTTAAAGAATTCTAGTAATGCTTATATAAAAGTTTTCGTGTCTCAAACAAAAACACAAAATTTAGTACCATTTTGTTTTTATTTTACATCTATTGATTAAAATTGCAGTACCCAGGTAATTACTGTAATGTAAATGCTTAAACAGGGATTCATGTATGGGAACTCTTGTCACGAGATTCGACTTTCTGATAAGTTAGTAATGTTCTTAGTGCCTTCGAAGAAAATCAAAGTTATGCGTTTTAAGGAGTTGTGCAAACAACTGTTCCGAAGATATGGGACGCGAAAAATAAGTTTGCAATGTAATAACACAATGGGTAAAATAATCATTTATAACTCTTAACATTTTTATAATATTTATGTTTGTAATTCAAAACTAGTGTAATTTTATGGATGCTAAGTTGCAATGCATTTAATGTACATTTGTGGATAAGAAAATATTTCTCTGTATGTTCACAAGATTACTTACTATACTGCTTCCCCTCCCCCCTCAATACATTTAACATTTTACCATAGGTGACAAATATATATTGCGAGTATACAGTATCATAATTTTCCATCTACTCCGACAGTGTTTCTAGATTTACATGTATGTAACTACACAAAGGCTTGTGGTTTCAGCGAGTGATCATGTGAAATTTTGAAAAATCCTTGAATACCCATGAAATTAAGGCTGAGAAACCCCAACTAATTATTCTGCAAAATTTTTATTTCAAATTCGAAAATCGATGTGCTCTCCATGTTAAAAGTGAAATAAAACTAAATTTTGATTAATTAAGTTTTCAAAGTGTTTCCAATTAATGGAAGTTTTGATGATCTTATTACACCAGGATTATTACACCAATATATTGCGCAAAACTATTTAAAACTAGTGTTATAAGTTGTAATATAAAACATACTCTAATCCCAGTTTAATCATGTTTCTTTCTGAGTTATTCAAAAAGTCAATAATTAACTGAAAGTGTGATTTCATGTTTCTCTAATATTATAAAGGGAAGTGTTTGTTTGTTTGTTTCTTGCACGCAAAGTCATGACGAATCTATGTCACTTAGAGTAATGGGATTTGGCACACAGGTAGTCCGAATTTTCCGCAATTTTAGCGTCAAGGCGAATTTTAAAATACAATCAAGAACATTTAAAAATGAATTTAATAGTTTTTTCACCCTTATATCTTCGCTCCGGCAATCGGAGAAAGGATATAATTTTGCTATTTTCCCCTCTGAATTCACGTCACACTCGTCAGTATTGACGCCAGCCTTTGGAACCATGGCAAGTTTTTTTACCTTCCGCTCTTCGTAATTAAATGTGAATGCGTGGTCTCCGCTCAAACGATTCCGCAGAGAACATTTTGACTGGTATTGCTTAGTTCTTTTTTGTAAAATCGGGATCTTTAAAGATAGATTGAAAATTTCAACGGATTTGAAATCTGCGGAAAATTTCACACAGTATAGATACCTTGATTTTCTTTCATAAATAATTTTTCATTTAAATATTTTTATTTTTACAAGAGAAAGTGAGGTCACGCCGATTGGATCTCTTCGCAATTCGAATTTTGCGTAATGACCATCACGGCGTCGCCCGTGGTGTTGAAACCATCGTTCATAACATTCATAATTTGGTTTGTGAAGCAAACCATTTCCAAACGAATTGGGAATCCGTGATGGCTTTTACCAATAGGCCACGAATTCCCATTTGGTTTGTGAAGCAAACTAATAACTCCACAAAAGCAACTGGCACGGGCAACACCGGGCTAGCAGTGGCTACTAATACCATAAAAACCAAAACGTTACTATCCATAAGATGGATTTCATGATCAGTGATTATATAATTTGCATTTTGTTTACTTCATTTTGTAATTCAGACTTTATTGTCTGAATTATTAAGAGAAAGAAGCTAACTTCTGGAAAATATCAGTTGCCCAGTGAATGGCGAAAGAACACCTTTGGGCCACCTGATATGCACATTGAGTTTACAGAACAAATTATAAATGGTTTCGTGTACAACACCCTTTTTTACACCCTTATTGATATTTGTAGATTTATAAATAAATAAATTGAATGCAAATAATTTCTTGTGTGTGCATTTTATTGTTCATAATTTTTAGTACTAATTTCATAATAAAATTTGTATCAAAGCTGGCATAAATAAGATTATATTTAATATAATTTAGTCAAATAAAGAAAAAGAATGAAATATTTTTTTTGAAATACTTACATTAAATAAAGTGAATTTACTGCCTAACTAATTATTTTTTAATGTCCCAGGCAAATATATAAAAAAGCACGATATTACATGCATCATATTACAGTTATATTTATTAAAAATTAATTATTCTCACCTGTTTTTACTTCACCTGTATTTTTTTCAACTAACCATTTTATAAATTTAAAATATTTGCTTAGTGAAATGCAATCAAACCACGTATTAAATATAAGTAACATAAATTTTGTTGGAATATTTGAATAGGAAATTTACAAAATATTTAATTGGATCTCAGCACGTACTTGTGCTTATTATTTTGTACATTTAATTTATATTTATTTAAAATTATATTAAGTATTGGACAATGCTTATAAGATAATTAAATATGACAGATACACAAATCATAAAATAAAGAACAATAGTAATGTTTAAAAAACTAAATTTAAAGGAATAAACGATAAAATGAAAACGACATAGTTACACGTGTCTCTTATAAACTAGTGTTATATTATCACGTGTTATATTATAAACTAGCCACTGCGTGGCTAGCCCGGCGTTGCTAGCCCGGGCTCGTAGTGTTGGTTTGCTTCGTAAACCAATACTATAGGCAATGTTGTGATGTAAGGAATTGATCTGGTGAAAAATTTTCCGCAGATTTCAAATCCGTTGAAATTTTTAATCTATCTTTAACGATTCCAATTTTACACAAAAAAAACTTAACAATCCCAGTCAAATTTTTAAAAATTATTTTGTTCTTCTTCTCTGAGATGGAATAGGGCAGGAAAAGTAAACTGTTTTTATTTTTATTTTAACGCGAAGGGCAGACAATGCAATCTGTTTATTTTTGGAAAGGGTAAGTTCACGTGACGTCACAATCTCTTGCGAAAATACATAAGATTAAAAGAAAATGGAGCGTATAAGGTATCTATCTGGTGTAAAATATTTCGCAGATTTCAAATTTGTTAAAATTTTTATTCTACCTTTAATGATCGCTGATATAGAAAAAAAGCACTGTAGAACTCCAGTGTTAACTTTAGTAATATCTTATGCTTCACAGGACTCTTTTTCGCAGGAAATCGAATGAATGAATCTCGAAACAAACGAAGGTCATTCGAATGTGTTCTCTCCAATTCAAGAGATGGGAGATGAAATAAACTTTACATGGTTCCAAAGGTGAAGTGAGGGTGAAAAGTCAAAATTTTGATGTTTCTTCTTTCCGCGCAAAAAGGAAAAATAGAGAAAAAACTATTAAATTCATTTAAAAATGTTCTAGATTGAATTTTAAAATTCGTCTCGACCCTAAAATTGCAAAAAATTCGTATTACTGGTGTGCTACATCTCATTACTGTAAGTGCCATAGATTCGTCAGGACTTTGTCCAAGAAAACAAATAAACAAACAAACGCTTCCTTTTATAATATTAAAGAAGGAAGCGTTTGGTTGTTTTTATTGTTTCGGCACACTCTGCGATGGTTCCATCGTAGAAAAAGCTACGATTTCATTCTTTAATATATAGCCAATCGCATTTCTCCAATTTACCTAAATTATAATTAATTTTCATAGGCAATACTTTAGAATGTAAGTAATGATAAAATAGTGAGTGGATTAAATAAAATAAAAATACGTATTTCAGAGTATTTTGTGTTAAAATTTATTGCCTGAGTAAGTCGGTAGTTAATGGCAAATATGAATTTTCCTGCAAAAATTGTCATTAGTTATTCATTATACTAAAATGTTCTTGAAAAAATTGAGCCAATATTGCAATTTCTGAAAACTGAAATTGTAAGTAGTGGTATATTGAACTGTGGTATATTTTCTTGTGTTTCAGGATATTTTCTTAATCTATTCCATAAGACGTAGCTTAGTGAATGATTTGATGCTGTATTATTTTGCTGTATTATTTTCTTTTATATTTGTAAACTAGTCGTTCATTCCGGTTACATAGTTCCCATGTTATAATTAATTTATGATGCAATGTGATTCAAATTTAGACTTTTTATAAATGCAAATAAAACATTAATGAATTAAATTTTGAAAAATGAGAAGCTTCTATTTCTTTTGAAGGAAGAACTCAAACTATACACATTTAAAATAAAATGGAATAAAACAGTCTTTGGAACGAATCGTTCTTTTTTTAAACTAAGAGCAGAAAACTCCTTCTTAGAAGCAACGAATGAACTTCACCATAGCAACTAAACGCATTCGGATTTAATATTTGAAACGAAGGTAAACACAAAAAATTGTCTCCATGAAATGGAAGTTTAAAATTTCATTCTGATAGCCAAAAATAACTAAACTTTTGGATTTGAAGAATCAAGCACCAGATAGAGTTACGTAATTGAATATGGGTTGCCATTTCCTACATTTTTATTGTACGTTCTTTTGGATAAAAAGGGCTTGGAAATATATATAAAGAAATAAAAGTGTTGAGAGTCACTTCTTAACTCGAAATTAATGCAATTAAAGATTTTATATTACGTTTCTGAAATTATCTAGGAAATGGGTATACAACTTATTTAGTTACATTTACTAATTGAAATGCCAAATTGAAAGAAAAAACGTCAGACCTTTGAAGTAACCTTTCAATGTACGACTGGACTGAAATATTGGATTATTTCACGACAAGTAATTGAAAATTGTATTGAGTTTTAAGAAACCTCCGTCTTTTTGTAATTAAAGAACCTATGTGTAACCCAGGCCTCGAAATAGATTTTTTAATACAGGTGCACTGCGTTCACCTGAGTTTTTAAATTAGGTGCACTGCGTGCACTTAGTGGTAAAAATTAGGTGCACAATTATATTTTCATGTGCACAGTGCACCTGTGCACCCGGGTATTTCGAGCCCTGGTGTAAACTATGTGTAAACCTATGTGTAGGTAGTGAATATAAATATAAAATTACCTCATAAATATTTTAACTGCTATTACTCGTAATCAACGTACATACTTAGTTGTATGCAATAGGTAACATATAATTTCAAATAAGCACTGCGGAGTCCCTTTTCAAATGCAAATTTTATGTAACAAATACAAAAATTTACGAAGTACAATCATAAATTTCAACACATTAATGATAATATTTTAATTAAACATATAAGTAAAAAAATGGTTTTAAATTTGAGAATATTAACAGAAGTTACACTTAAAATGTAATGAATTATCTAAAATTTCACTTATGCTATTGCAAGAGTTTTATATACGCGGTTCTAGATTAAAAAAAATATTTTTAAGTCTGATTTCCATACCTTTCTTCAAGTTCAAAATAGAAGTAGTAACGAATTTGTCACTTTGAATTTCGTTGTACTTATTACAACGTTAACGTCTTAACAGACAAAATAATTGAGAAATTTCAAATCTCCAAGGAAATAATAAGTTAAGCCCCTGCCACCGTTTTGGCATAAGTCCTTGTTTTCCGCTATGAAGAAATCAAGGAAATCAAATGAAAAACTTCTTTTTCATACTTTATTCATATTCCATTTCGTTTTTTCGAACTTTCGATGGAAGAGATACTGACACTTTTTTCAACTCAAAAAATAGTTATATGAAATACATTTAGTATATCTTTGACAAAAAAATATTTCATAATTGTCAATACTGACTATTGCAGCGTCAACAAAATGGCAAGTTCTTAGATGTAGCTTTAAAAAATAGAAGCCAATTACAAAACTCATTTCAGTTATAACCCTTTAAACATATCCTTGTACACTAAAATGAAATACCATTTAATTTCCTCATCAATATTGAACAATATCCTATTAGGTGTAGTACATCTTTTATACACAAATAAATAAATGTATGCTCATTCAGTCAAATAAAAGATTGCGTCAATTTCATCTTGCTAATCTATCGAGGTTTTGTGAAACGAAAAGCATTAAGCATACCCCAGAAAAAATCCTCAACGCTAACAAGATTTTGGATGTAATCAAATGAGAGCCTTAGAAAGATCCTTGACAGTTAAATATCGTTACGTTGTATTAATTAACTTAAATACCTTAGAAAGGAAACGATCATTAATTTTCTTTATTCTGTGAAAAAGATTAAACGCATGACCTGCTGTTTACTCTAATGAAAGTCATTTATATCATGTTCCTTTGCTGCCGCTGAAAGATCATTCATAACCGTTTTTTTTAACAAAAGGCATCGGCCGTTGAAATATAAATGTAAAAGCGAGGAAGGAATGACGGTAATTATTTTTACAAAGAGTTATAAATATTTCCCAAACATCTTGACATTTATTTTGCTTAAACTGTAGCGAGAGTTTAAATACAAAGTTCCTAACTCTCTTGTAGGCACTTCGAAACGGCGTAATTGTTCTGCTCGAAATCTGTTTAAAAGTCAAATGATAACGTATCTTTACAATGTCCGATAAAAAAAGTATCTATTTCCTTCCTAAAGAAGCATGATGGGTATCTGAAAGAAAAATCAATTTTCCTCATCTCCAGTGGTATGTGAATTTGACTTACAGATGAACGAGCATTAGTATACCGCAATATGTAAAAGCGCTTTCACTTGCAAATTAACCCACAGATGCATTTTCTTCTGGAGCTGCAATAGATTATCAGATATTAATACCGAGTTTACTACAAAAGAGGAGATAAAATTTCTGCTGGAAACGCGCGAGTTAGGTTAAATAAATTCTCTGAATTTTTTTCCATGAAATATTCTTTAGTGGTGTTGACTTCTGTATGTTTCTTAACATCTATTTTCTTATCTTTAAATAAAGTATAAGTCTGGTGTGAATAGAGTTGTGAAATATTGTGCTTTGTATACGATTTTCTTGGAAAATATTTACGAATATTTAATTTAAGATTCATGCTTTACGATAATGTTTAATTTTTAAAAAGGTACTTTCTTAAAGCAAGAGGAGGTTAGATTTCGAATTGAAAAGAGTATGACAGAAATAGGATATCAACATAAAAATACAGATGGGTGCATTAAAAGTATTTCCTCTGCATTTAACATTTCTCTCTTTCATGTTAACGATAGAATTTTCATTTAGCATTAATTATGAGTTGTATTAGCGTTCTGAAATACGATTCGTTAAAGATGAGAAATATCTTTTAAAAATTAGAACGATCAAAGGGACTTTTAATTCTTTTATTCTAATGTTGAATTAATGTAGTAAGAATTTGTATTTGTTAAAACTTTGTCAAAGATTGTCGTAACATATGAATTAATTTACTGTTGTCCTATTTATGATACTTTCTCGCTAATAGTACTTATTTAGCACATAAATAAAATATAGCTTTCAATTTAAGAAATTCTTGAGTATATCCTATCCCCCTTTTGATGATTAAAAACTGGCTTATTGAATTTACTGTTAATATCTTTTCTAAGTATTTATCAATTTACTTTGAACATTTAATTCTTTAAAATAAAAATTGAAGTATTTCTGTTTCACATAGCATTTTTTACATTCTTTCTATTTTATAATTTAGTTTTATTCCCTCATTTTATACTGTATCAAAGCACTCATACAAAATTGATAATATGTCGTTTTCGAAATTGATAGTCAAACTTAACATTGCACAAAATAATGACATTGGCTTTATTTATGAAGTATTTTTATATAATTTTCTTTGTTAATTTATTTTTTATCTACATTGAAGTAGCTTTAATTTCGTTCGATTAAGTTAACTAGAACATTTTCCAAACCATTATGTTGACATAAATTTAAAGAGTCAGGCGAAGGAAAGATTTTCATATAAACGAACTATACAGATATGCCTTTGATGAAAATCTAACTGTTGAACACAGAATAATGGTTTTTTAGTTCAGCTTTGTATGGCTACAAGTATTCCTTAATGAAACCATTTATTGAGCTATTAGATAGCTTATTAATTTGTAAGGGTCTTTGTATTTGTTTCTCAGCTGTATATCTCAAGAATGTGTTATTTGCTACAAATAGTTGACTTAATGGGCTGTGAAAATTAAAACAAATCTGGTAAAAATCTATAAGCTTTTGGCAATTCAGAATACATTTTTTTAGTTATTAGTTTCCCAAAGTTATTAACTCTGAGATTATAGTAGACTTTTAACTTTTCGATGAATTTTTAAACAAAAATACATGTTTGAATTAAGTTAATGATAACTATAAACAACCAACATTTTATAGAGAGAAACATGTTTTCTTTTTTGTACATATATGCGTCATAACAAAAAATTTAATTCAAACTTAGTTATTGACAAAACCTTTGGAAACTATATATATTTGTATTAATATGAAGTAAATCAAAACCATCACTTTTTTTCCCATTTATTTACAAATAAAGTGAAAAAATATCTCAATGAAAGATAGCTTACTTATATGAAATGTTTTCTTAATTACTAAATTATTCGCTTCACTGGAAGTTTATGAATAGATTGTTTAATCATAAAATATTTTGAGATTCCAAGAATATTTTGAAACTTAAAAACTGAGACAGAATTAGCTGCGATACTTGGAATTTTCTTGGTATAAAAGATACAAAAAATAATATAAGTATAAGTCTTTCATGACGCCTACAATTATTTAAAACGCTTTTTATAATTATGCTTGATTCCTATAACTTATTTATTTTATTATCTGAGCTTGGCGTATGCTAACATACGATTTTTAGTTCAGTAGTTTTATTAATTAAAAGCAAAACCCAGCAAGAATTTATTTTTATTATTTCTGACTTTTGTCGAAAGAATTTTTAACAAAGACGTTCAATTTTTGTCTCAATTCCCTAAACGTGTTTTATAATTTTCGTTAAGCTATTTTTTACATTTTAGATTAACTTACTACGTCATTCGCAGAAATATATCGGTAAATTTTATTTATTGACTGAGGCTACGCAAATCAGATAATTGCTGGAATATTGACAGACAAAAAACATCAAAAGAAGCTGGGAGGTTTGTTTTATTTCTTGCCTTTCGACTGTACTGACTTAAGAAGTGCCGTTCAATTTTCCGAAAGTCCCCCGTTTATCTCTCGTTCACTTCATATATATATTCCCCCCCTATTTGAAGTTTAAAAAAAATCCAAAAACGCACTTTATAGTTTATCCACCTTTACTGTTTTTCTTTTTTGTTCCACTCGGCATTTTCATCATAAACTTCGATCCTTTTTTAGTTCTCGGTTTTTGATAATTTCCCTGACCCCCAAGCAACTCCGTTGATTAACTTTTTACGTCTTAACTCGAGGAACGGGCAATAAGTTGTTTTTTGTTTATCATCAATTCACTTTAATTCTTCATTTTTTTTCAGTTCCATTCAATTAAATTTCTCTCCGCGCTTCTTTTTAGTTGCTCCGAAAACCATCACCTATCTCACGAGAAGGAGATGCAACTGTTATGTGTACATACGTGCACAAGATTCAAGAAATAAAATTAAACAAGGTGACCGCTGGAAGGAAAAACGAAGATTCCAAATGGAATTTCTTGATTGATACTCACTTCCAAAAAATCATAACTACCACTAATGGAGTTTTTGCACCGAAATAGAAGATGTCAGATCAAGCCCTGCTACCTCTAGATTATGGCTTTACCGTTAAATTTGGGGAGGGGAGGCTCAAAAGTATTACTTCACTTTTACTGTATTTATAAAAATGGCTTTTAATGACACCGGTGCTGTTTTTCTTCGTCGTAATGAAACCCCGAAGCGTAATATCAATGGCAATTATAGTCCTGGAAGCCATAAGGTTGTTTATAAATTTATGATATTTTTATGGTGCCTTCCAAACGATGAGCATAATACAGGAAACTCCAATTATGTCAGACAAAAGGGAAATGAGCGAGCACTTTGATTGCCTCTTGTTGCGATTGAATTATTGATCAAGTCTACTAAAATAATATAATTATTTTCCTGTGTCTCCATTTCAAGTTAAGTTGCTCTAGTTATCACGTATAAGGGCTGCATTAAATATTACACTTTGTTTTGGGTTCTCGCTAGCCTCATACAGAAACTGAAAGTTAGTGGGTGCTTCTTCCACTGTTGTGGGAAATTTGGAAGCAATTTTGTTTTTGTGTTCTTGTTTGGGCTTTTATTAAGTGATGATATAAATGAGTTAGTTGAGACGATTTGCGTGTAAGAGGGATTTTCATTGTAAACAAACAAACCAGTTTGCGAAGAGTTTACTGGTTTTGTCCAATTGCTCTGACCATTATACCTATGTTATAGAAAATCAATTAAAATGTAGATTATCTCTGTTTTGACGACATTTGGCAAATGTCGTTTTCATTAACTGGTGTTCACCAATCGATTATCATATATCAATTCGGAAATTCTTCTCTGGAATTTTCATTGGCAAAGAGCTGAAATCGAGTTAGCAAAACATGCCAGTTGATATCAAATTCAGAAAACGTACGTAAAACCCTGTGTGCTACAGCATGGAATGCTGCAGGTACTATCAATATTTTAGCCCTATTTTTAGATCAGTGGTGTCCAAAATTAATGTTTTCAAAATTTGATGTTAATTTATCTGTAGGCGTATGCACGCCTGTACGTCAAAGCGTCTGGTTACATTTCCATGAAGCTTTGCATAATGTGAGAACTTATCTTCATTTGGTGACTGAACTTCATTATGTCCTTTGTTACCTAGGTCTCCCCGTTTTATGTGTTTTTGTGTTTGTGTTATTGTCTCTATATATTAAAAAAAGTTACCGTTGCCGCCGCCGCAGGATTGAAGACTCGCGTTTTTGCTCGATACTTAGACGGTTTCCCGAGAAAGTACGGATAAGAAAATTACGAAATAAACGTTGTTCAAAATAGTTCATTAAACAAGAAGAAAAAGATTTTTTACGATGCGACTATTAGTTTACTGTGCATTAAGTGTTAAAGTCGAAAAAAGCGAAATTTCTAACCCGTGTGAGCAAAACACATACAAATTTTCAGTCTTCAGCCATGAATTTTTTTTAGAGTACCTCTAAATGTAAATTTTTGCACAACACCGAGTTTTTGTAGAAATTTTAATTTGATTCCTGTTAATTTTTTTAATTCATGAACAATCGGGATACTTTTGTTACTTTATAAAAAAAATGTCATATCTATATCTTATTACTATTTGTTTTAAATTTGAAAACATAACAGGAAACTTTAGAATGTCCTCTTTCTTACTGTACAATTATTTTTTAAAATTCGATGAGATCAAAAGTTAATCATACAACTTTCGGGAAATTGGGAAATTTTCGTTACTTTTTGTTAAAACTATCATATCTATAGCTTAATACTATTATTTTTCAAATTTAAAATCATCAATGAAAACCTTAGAATGTCCTTTTTTTATGGTACAATTATTTTTGAAATTGGTTGATAAATAAAAAAAATGTCGATGCAATTATAATTTGGTCATACAAATTTCGGAACTTTCAGATCGTAATTTCCGATACGGGGGTTAGCGGCGTAGGCGAGCTCGTGGCGGAGACTCCTAGTCATATAAATTTGATTAAATACTGGCTGAATTACCCGACCTAACTCGGGTTGAATTGATTTACTGTAGATCGAAAAAGTTAACATATTAAATTTTCTTTTTCGCAGAAAAATACCCACATCATTTTATATGAGTGTTAGGGAATAATTTTTTAACATCTTTTAAAACGTTTACAATTTCTGTAAAAAAGGATAATAATGCCCATTTTTTATAAAAAATGTAAATCGATTTGTGATAACAATTTTTTAAAAGAAAATTTCTGTTTTAACCAAATTTTAAATTTTTAAAATTTTTTAAATTTCTGTTTTAACCAAATTTTTAACAGATATAATAAGTTGGATTAAATACAGTTTCAACTCATAAAGTCGGCAACATTGGCTTTCTGTCATTACAAAAAAGATTTATTAATATTTCAACAGTAGTTCGAATTTTTTCTAACATTAATGTTTTTTAATTTCTCAAAAGTTTGATTTTAAATCCTATTGTGGAATTGGTGTTGTGTGTAATGAATAGAAATTCAAATTTATTGAAAAAATAAATATGCATTACAATTAGAAGAAAAAAAAACGAAATAAAATTAAAGTGAAGTCGTCGTAAAAAGACATTAATGCGTGATTATTTTTATCTCATAATATTCCATACTTACGACAACTTATAAATAAAAATCGAACAAAATTTTAAAATGCGAAATAATCTTAGAGTAAATTATGATAAAAATATTACTTGACATCATCAACGAACACGACAATTTGTTCAGTTGTTCAGGTGCTATAGTTTAAATCACTTTCTTTCTTAATTCAGATTCAGTTTTCAATGAAAACCACTTAGCTGTTTAGAATGTGAATAACGGTACTACTTACCTGTGGATTGCAGCTTTCAATAAAACCAGGTTGTTCTATTTGAAACATGGAAAAGAAATGCAAGTTTCAATGGGTTTAAAATAGAGTGTTAAAATAAATGAGTTTTGTATAGGAAACTAAATCATAATTAAAATCTTAAAACACTATCAATAAATTAGTCAAGTACCTGCCTTGGTTCAAAAGGTTTTGTGCTGTATATTTTACTTGTAATTATACTAGGAACGCGTGTGTAGATTTTGTGATGAAAGTGTGTTGATATGTAAGCATGAATACGAATCCAGGGAAATGGTTTCGACAAATGGACAGCCAATTTGTCTCGACTAATGCTAAGGGGAAGACCATCTAGTTCGATTACGTTGTGTCTGCTTTGCAGTTAGAAGAGCTGGCCGTGGTGGGGGGTTCTATTCTCAATTCTCCGGAAGAGAGACCGTATACAGCCATTACGAATCGGCTATGCTCTCAATATGGTGATTCAGAAGAGCAAAAACAGCGTGATCTTATTACAGCGCTCCAGCTAGGTGACAGAAAACCATCGCCTTTTATTGGAGATGAAGAGCAAGGCAGGTGCACCTATTGATGAGGACTTGCTAAAATTTATGTTCTTACAACGTTTTTCCAATACATGTACGTTAGATATTAAAAATACCAGAGAAGTCACTTCAGAAGCTCACAGAGATGGCTGACGAAATCATGGCTGCCGCTAGTAACAGTACCTATGTAGAGGAGTATCTCAGTTTTTATTTCCTGAACAGCATATATGTTCAGGAAAGGAAAACTGAGGATACTTCTTTGCAAACGATGTTGATGGACATGTAAACACGACCTGCCCGCCTTCAAGCACGTTTCCGAGCACAATCAAGAAGTCCACAACAATGCTAAAGCAGGCTCCGTTCATAGTAATGAATCAAAAAACCCCGAATACTGCTAGTGTAATCACAGATTCAAGGAACGAGCTACTAGCTGCAAAATACCTTCTGAATTTCATGTGGAAAACTAGAAGAGTCAAGCTCTTCTCTGGTTTATACATATAGGGGAAGGTGGAGCACAGTGTTACAGGGAATTTGATTTTAAGTTGGTAGCAAAATTAGCTCCAATTTATTTACAATCTTGTTAGCCATCTTGTTCTCTAGAAGTACATGTGGTTTGGAAGAAATTGCATCATTAGTTACACTTCTGTAAGCAAATCTCTATTTTTGCATGTTAAAAGAAAAATTTAGTGTTTGAAATTAAATTCTCTTTATCATGAGGGATGCTTATTTTATAATAAATAATACTTTTGTAGCAAAGCTAATTAGGTTTAGGTTCTGCTGGGTTAAAATGAATGATCTAATTCACATTATGTAATCATAATTTTTTTTTGTTAAAGCTATGTCAGATGGGGTACAGTGCTACAGAATGAAATTGGGCACATTGTTATTTATCTAATTTGTCCAAATAACACATTACAAAATATGTTTCACAATGTAAATTTCATTACTCTTATAGCTCGGTAGTTTTTATTTTAAGATTTTTAATAAGATTTTAAGATAGATAAGATTTTTAATTATGAATATGAATGGCAACAATATTAAATTGTTTAATTTTCCTAAAGCTTTTCTTCTATATAGGTCTGCGTATACTTTTATGTGATGCTTACAATATTTCTTCACATGATTAGCAGTTTTATTTTGTTAATTCATGCGAAACATTCACAAGTTAACAAAATTATGTCTCCTTAATAAGTAAAGTCATTATTCCCTAAAGGCCCACTCCGAAAAACTGCACAAAATAGATGCCGGGTGAAATGTTGGATGTTGACTGATACGCCAGTTAAAATATGATTACAGAGGAAATATTGAAGTGGTACAAAGCACTAAACCCTAAAAAGAACAAAATTCCCAAGCGAGCTAAAGTGAACCCGAGGTATAAGCCTACCGGCCTACCGTGATATCATCCTCAGATGATGAAGATTCACCATCTTATGCTGATAATGATAACATCTTTTTTTCAGAATTAGAATCAGACATTGCTACAGACGACAACAATTAACAATGATGATTACGTTATAGTTGAAGGACACCTTAAGGAACATAAAATTCACTCTATTGGGGAAGTTGTGAATCAGAACAATGTTGATTTTGAAGTGTTGTATGTCAAAAGACTTTTTCTATCTTATAAATTTTCACGAAGAAATGAAATTTATTAATATGAAAAATCAAATATCAATACAAAACTTCCTTTCCCAATTCCATCAGAAGGGACAATGAGAAAGGTAGAAGTGGTGATTTTCCCTGTGGATTTAATTTTTTGCCAAAATTTAAACTAAGTTTACAATTTATTTAATATTATTTTATCAACTACTTTGTAACTGTAGGCTACAATTATTGCTAATGTTGTCCTTACACTTAAAGCTGTTCAATTATAAGTAAATTAACCAAAAGTGGTATTTTATTTCAAGTCTGCTTAAAGAATCATCAGAAATCTGTATATTTCAATTAAAATGAGCCCATAAAAGTCCATTCTTTATTTTTACTGTTGCTGCTATAACGTATCCCACAGTGTGTAACACTGTACCCCCATAGTATCGCACAGTGTTACAATGTACATCACTACCAAAAACATTAAATACTGGAAATAAATGTTACTCTTTTTAATTTTAATGATATGTAAGATGTATGTAAGAGATCAAAGCTCATTATAAGGGCTTTGTTTACTTCGTATAGATGCATATTATGATACCACAGCTGAAAATAAAAAACGCGTGTAACACTGTGCCCCACATTCCCCTACTAATAGAACTTCTCAGGTTGAATTAATTAAGTAAATGTTGATTGAAAAGTGATAAGACTAATCACTTCTTTTTCATAAAAAAATTAACTTTTTAAATTCTTTTATGAAAAATAATTAAATTTTTTATAGATTCTACAGTTTCCTTTGGACGCAAATATGCATGCATGTTATATACATCCACATAATCCATTTGATATTCATCGCATATCTGCTATAAGACAAACTACAAAATTTTTCTTCAAAGGTGACTGACTAACTTAGAGATCGGTTTTGAGTTTTGAAGTGATTACGAATATCAGTGTACCTTCATTTTCAGAAAAAATGGTGAATTTTCAGCATATAGTATTGCACTTAGTTTACCTTTGAATATGTTTTACTTGTGGCATTCGTGCACGTGATATATGATGTTTTCGAGTTTCATCATCATTATGTGAGGATGGGAAAATTAAAATATTACTGGTATTGTGATTATTTTAATTTGAAGGTAAACTTTATTTCGTGATAATTCCATCCAGTGGCACGTATAATTATGGAACTTGTTTCAAAAATAAATGTTATCAGTTTAGATACAAAGCAAACTCAATCAACTACGATTTTTCAAAAAAACATAAGGTCAATTTTATAGTGTTTTAAAATCACAAAATGGCTGCTTTCTACGAATGTTTCACATGTATCTGAGTTGAAAAAAAAACAGTTTCAATGTGTAGAGCATCCAACCTCGACTTTCCGTCACTAAAGATAAAAAAATTTAAAATTTTCAAAATTCCAAGCAGATATTATTCTAAGATCATGAGTCGTTTTTAAAATTCCTTTTACCACAAGAGACATTAAATTTTAAATCAATTCAATATAGTACTTTTTTAAATTAAGATTTTCCGTTGCTAAATGAAACCCACGTAACATTATCACTAGACAACAAGAAACTAATTTACTTATATTTCGTTCGGCAGATCGTAAGATATGTTTGCCAAATTGGAGGTGTGTGTATGTGTGCTCATGGGATCAAAATTTAAAGAAATCGTACATATTCAAAATCTTTTCCTCCAACAAATTTCAAAATCCAGATGGTTCTATCGTAATAGCGATATAAGAAAAGCCTTAAAGATTCCCTCAATTATAAATTTCATAAACAAATTCTCCCGCAAAATGTTCTTCAAAATTGAAAGAAATTCCAACCCTGCAGTGAAAGAAATTCCAACCCTAAAGTAAAAGAAATTGAAATTTATCATCCAACTCTTCCCTAAACTAAAACAAAACCTCGCAAAACTCTTCTTCCTGGAGATTGAAATCTTGCAACTGCTCCAATTCTACCATTCCTACCATTTGTATTACCGTCAATGATAACAATGCATTTTATTTTGTTTAGCCATTGAAAAAGACTTGCCCATTAAAAAAATATTTAAATTTATTATTTATTTATTCATTATTGCTTTTTTATTCAAGATTTCAATTGAACAAAATTACTTTGGACTGATACACAGAAAAAAAAAACCCATAATACTACTTAAAAAAAAATAGAAAAACTGTCAATATATTTTTTTAAATTGATTTCTTTTCTTATGTATCAATTCATTAGAATTACCAAATACCAAAGCAGGGGCCCATTTATCAAGCGCCATACTGTCAATATTGGAGATTGAGGTCGCTTCGGGGCCACATTCTCCATAACCTCATGAACGACTTCTATAAATTTGATTTAGAATTCTGTGTATTTGAGTTGAGACAGTGTAATGTAGACATGTTATTTGAGCATTTCAAAGTACTATAAATATATGAGTTATTTTGTAAATAAATAATTTTTGTCTTTATCGATATTGTTTGAACGTCTTTTTCGAATTGCTTTATTTCAGTGTTTACTCATGAAAGTCAAAATTCGACACGCTTGCTTGTATCTTTCGTTGTTCAGAATTTTGCATATTTCAATAGCCGGAATTTCGTTTTTGTTTGTATTTGCGTTCCAATATTTTACATATTGTAGATATATAATTTAGGAATTAATTCTTAATGAATTATTTTTCTTTTAAATTGATCTATTTCTGAGTACATATTCTGGAAGTCAAAATTCGACATGTTTGCCGATATCTTCAATGACAGAAATATATTTTCTGTTTGTATTTATGTGATTCAGTGTTTTACATATTTTAAATATATTATTTAGTAGCTTGATTTTAGTGAATTATTTTTATTTTCTTTCAAAATATCGCTAAATGTGGGCAATTTCTTGGCGGTAATTGCATATTTCGACAAACTTTCCTGAAGTTTTCGGTTGAATACGGAATGGTTTGTAGAATTTTGTTCCATAAAATAAATAAAAGAATCTAAACATAGCCTTTTAAAGAAAGACGTAATTTTGTATTTTAAAATGACCGATAAAGTTAAAATAAAATAATTTTTAAATGGAATATGTAACGTTAAATTAAAACGAGTAGCCATGTATTGTAGTTCAGATATTTCTAAATTGACTTCTGATGAAGTCACGTGAGAAAATAGTTTTGTAGTTTGTCTTACAGGAGAAGTACAATGATTATGAAATGAATTATATGGTTCATATATCACGTATACTCTGTTTCACCTTAACTTGTCAGTATTGGGAAAGGCAGAAATGATGTTCATCCGCATGAAAAATAATTCCAACTTGATTTGGAATTTAAAATAAAGAAAATGCATATAAACGTGTAAAAATTGTCCTACAATGAAGGAGTGATTTTTGAACCTTTATAATCGGTTATTTATTTGTAAAAAGCATTTTTTTTTGACCGAAGCGAATGAATATATCCGAAACGGAATTCTAAACCGGTTTCCATGGTAACATTTCTGGCGAGCTAAATACGCTTTCCGGCCAAGTCTGCGCCATTTCGCTCTGCGTCTTTGCTAGCGTGTGTATTTACGTTCATATCTCTCTTGTGCTATTTTATTGGAGTGTGTTTGATACTCTGAACATGGCTGAAAAAGGAACGTCACCATCCAAGCTGTATACGCCATCAAAGCAAGGAAAATCAATTGGTAGTGGAGCTCGCAGGAACATATTGAATGTTTATTCTAGACTTCGAGAAGAAAACCATAGTGATTCCATTAACCAAATCGTCGGAAAGGTGTCTCAACTAACTGGTGTTTCCAAAAGAACTGTTTTTCGTTTGAAAAAAGAAAAGAAGACGACAAGTCCTTTGAGTACTCCAGGAAAAAAACGACCTTATGCCGTTGGAAAAAGAACAAGAATGATGAAATATGACAACTTTACTTTATCGTGCATCCGACGAAAAATTCATGATTGTTTTCGTCGAAATGAAATTCCTACATTGGACAAAGTTCTAAATGAAATTAACAATGATAAGGATATTTTTTCGACAAACATTAGCCGAAGTACACTGTACAGGATACTGAAAGATTTGGGATTTTCCTTTGAAAAGCGAAAAAGGCAGGCTATGCTTTTAGAAAGACACGACATAATTTTATGGCGAAGAAATTATTTACGAAAAATTAGAGAACTGAAGAATGAAAATGCTTCAATCTATTATTTAGATGAAACATGGGTGAATGAAGGACACTCACAAAGTCGAGTATGGCAAGACAAAAACATCAAAAGCACCAATGAAGCTTCCTCTTCAAGTTTGACAACAGGTTTGGCTGCACCAAAAGGAAAAGGAAGAAGACTCATCATTACCCATATCGGAAGTGATGAAGGATTTGTACCTGATGCGGCTGACATTTTTGTAGGAAAAAAATCCGGTGACTACCACGAAGAAATGGATGGTAACCATTTTGAGAAGTGGTTTGAAGATATCATGCCTAAATTGAAACGAAACAGCTTTGTAGTGATGGACAATGCCCCCTATCACTCGGTGAAGAAAGAAAAAATTCCGACGACATCTTGGAAAAAAAGTGCAATTCAAGAATGGCTATCGTTGAAAAACATTACGTGGAACCAGGACATGATCAAGATTGAACTGTTGAAAAAAGTTAGCGAAATCAAACATATGTTTGATAAATACAGAGTTGAAGAAATTGCCGAAAAATTTGGACATAAGGTTTTGAGACTTCCCCCGTATCACTGTGAGCTTAATCCCATTGAAATGATATGGAGTCAAGTAAAAGGACACGTTGCCAGGGAAAACAAGACTTTTAAACTGAACGATGTGAAGGATTTAGTCATCCAAGGGATTGAAAAGGTCTCTGTACAAAATTGGAAAAACTGCATAAACCATGTTACTGAAAAAGAGAAATACATGTGGGAAGTAGATGGACTTGTGGATGATATTTGGGAAAGTAAGAACTTGGTAATTTCTTTTAATAGTGAGTCTGATAGCGATTCGGAAATGTTAAGTGATGATGATGTGTAAATTCATGTGATGAATAAGTATATTATAATGTAAATAGATTTGTTATGATGTTTGCTATGTTTTACATATATTGATGATGTATAAATGCATGTGATGAATAAGTAAAACGTAAATATAGTTTTCTCATTGTAACTACTATTCATGAAAGAGATTGGTTTCTTCTGTACACTTTCTTGTAAACTATTTTAAATTATTCATAAAATTAATAATTTACTACTAATCAACCCGACACCGTTCCGCGAGTTTCAGAATATGTTTCACACATATAAGGTTTATTTTTTTTAACTCTAATTTTTAAAATGGTTTCATTTTTTTTATTATTGTATGTGTATTCACTATATTTGTATTTTTTATATTCTATTTATTTATTGTGAATGTATTTTATATCCTCTATGTTATATGTATTTTTATTTGTTATTTACTTTCTTTAATATCAGAATAAATTTGATTTAATTTGGAGACTATATTTTGCTGTTAAGAAAAACACATATTTTAGCAGACGACGCACTCTCCCCTACCTTGTCCAACCAAATGTAAGACCAAAGGAGTAATTAAATTGGATTAATTTCCTTTAATAAAATTATTAAAATTGAAAAAAGAAGTATTAATCAAGGTGTTTAGCTTTCAGGTAAGTAAATTCAAAAAATGAATTTTATGGTTCATCACATCTTTAAATAGACTGTTTTTTTAAACAACATTTATTGTAAAAAAATTTTAAATATATATATTTTTAAATAACTAAAAATAATACTCATTTAGAAAAATCAAAACGCATTTATATTAACATAGAGTAGCTTTTTGTTTAATTAACAAATGTAATGCAAGAGCCATTAGAAATTAAAGATCTGTGAAACGTATAGAATTTCCACGTGCATTTTATCTCTCCTTGCCAAAAAGGGCGAATTTCCTCGCTTATAGCTGACTTCTTCTGACATTGTAACCCTAGTTTCTACGACAACGGCTGTGATGCGGTCAACGTAGCCTTTACTCTACTGACAAGTTAAGGTGAAACAGAGTATAGCTAAAAATTATTTTCCGGTCACTTTCACGATTACAAAGAAAAGTAAAAAGTATATAATCGTTATTTAACTCTAATCAATATTTACTAATACAACCTGAGCAACGCCGGGAAATTCTGCTAGAGGTTTATGAGAGTAGGAAAGTATTGCGAAATATGTAAACAAAATGAGATTTTATGTTTATGACTTACTTAATTTCACTTAGATGTATGCAATGGATTTTTTTTCTATCGATTAAAAATGGATTTAAATATGGCTTGAAAATTGCCGTGGATTTTAAAAATTGTCATTTGTAAACATTTGAACAAATTCTGTGAAGGGCTATTATCTAGTATTAATATTTTGTTTTGAAATATGAATAAATGCAACAGTACAAATGTTTTACCGTATCACATATGTTTTTATAAATAGTTAGAATTAACATGAGAAAGTGTTTATTCTAGGAGGTCTTCTCAAGATTTAGTGATAAAGCCATTTGAATCGCATTTAGATTGAATGAAACTGCTTTAGTTATGAACCATTTAAAAGTGTTATGAGAAATTTTCTTTTCAATTACAAACTTACCGGCCAGGATAATTATTTTTTTGAAAATAGCATGAACCAAAGAAACGTTTAAAGAGTTTTGTACAATTTGTCAAACACATTTTACTGTTATAACCTCCTAGATGCTAATAATAGTGTTAACAATACATGCCAGGAAAGCAAGATAAAAGGTTTTTAAGTTGTTTGACTATGTTAGAGGTAAAACATTTCACTTTTACGCGTTGAATAGAGATGCATCTTTGCTTATATTTATCTTCATTTAACGAATATTTTAAGTTGGTTTTTGATTAAATTGAAGTTTCTGAGAAACAAGAAAAACCGTAAAATTTATTTACTGAATAAAAATATATTTCTAACATTCTTGTTTTCTATGCATTTGAAAAAACTAAGCCGAGAAGTTCACATAATTTCTATTTTTGTTTACTTTTATTCTCACTAGATTTCCATTTTTCTCTGAGTGCATAGAATTTCCCTACAGATTTGCCTAGGATCTAAATAAATATAAACAAATATTTTATCTTAACCATGTAGGAGGTCTTCAAATAACTGTTGTCTTTTATTTGTCCTTTCTTGGTTAATTTGTATGCATTTCTACACAATTCAAATATTTCTTTCCGCGGATCTAGAATTGTGTTTCTTTAAATAGTGTACCGTTGTGGATTGTTCTAATCAAAAGGTATTTGTGGGTGTGATACTTTGCAATATTTTAAAATCCTTCTGCTTTGGTAAATAATAGAGAAAGAATGGCATTTAATTAATATTTCTACCACTGTACTTCAACGAGAATGCAAAAGCAATAACTAAATATGGCCAATAAAGTTTATTGTGTCCAAGCAAAACCTTTATTTGTAGTACCCCTAGAAAGATATTATTACTTCCATTGTTAAATAAAGCTTTATAGACTCAAAGAGCTCAAAATAAATTTTTAGCCATATAAATTCAACAATTACAACCAACTTTTTCTGGTGTAGATATTGGAAAAAGGACCTATTACATCTGAAACAAACTATTTATACTGTAGAAAATTGTATACAGTAGACTATCGAAACGACCATTCACGAGATTCGCATGAAACTCGAAAGTTAGAAAGATGCTATCAATTTGAATTGTCTGTCACCATTGGACCGGGATTTTCAGTGTTTACAATGAAAATAGATGAAAGATGAAGATTTTACTTCTTGTTACCTAAGCTTTCGCATGATACATTTCGGGGCTACCTTAAAATCTAGTTTATCGCAGCTTTGGTGGACGACGTTTGATGATCAATGTCTTTGAATTATATTGGAATGCATTACTCATTTAAGTATAATGGATTTATTGAAGCTAGGTACTTATAAAAAATATTTTAAGAGTTGAATGTTGATAATTTCAGAGAAAAACCCTACTGAGAGACGCATTTTGTCGGATTTCTAATAAAGTGCATTGCTAGTGAGTTATTATTTATTGCACTACATTATTTTTGGTGATTAGAATTTACACTTCAGTTTCCGAATTCAAACAAGAATTTAGATTTGTAATTCGTTTGTTTGTCAAGTTCCATAATATTTTAACCTAACTAATTTGTTTTATAAATTCATAATGAAAAAAGGATCGTTTTGTTGCTCTAGTACGATGTTAAGTAAAAAAATTTCCAATTACAATAATGAAAAAAATGCGATTTGTGATTGTGCTTCATATAGAATCTAAATGACTTGAACATATTTTAGTTTCACAATAGCACATTATAAAATAGTTCTATATTTAACGTTCATACAATAATATAAGGACGCAGTGCTATATTTTATAAAATGGAAAGTGCTGCATACAATGTTAATCGCCTGAACTGTCTTGTATGCAGCTTTGACAACAAAACAATTTTATACAGAAATAAAAAGTCCACAGAACAATATCTTTTTAGAAGATTGATTTGTTATCATGAATCATAGCAAGTTCTCAATTAATTTATTAAATTGTGTGATTACGTACCTCTCAGTTAAACATCTTTTAAATAAGTCTGTGTTGAGTCACAAAGAAAATTTTTGGGTCATTATTCAAAAGCTCTTATGAAATAATTAATTAACTTCTTTCCTGCTTATAATTAACGCATCATACAGATTATTCGGAAGTAATACTCCTTCGAGCACCTTTAAAAACATCAGTTTTTAACACTATACTCAATCAAACTTTGCTTCGATTACTGGTAGATCACTTAATTGATCTTACTAGAAGCACCCAGAAGGAAAATGTATTCGATACAGAGAAATAAATTAGATCTAAAACAGATTAAATGACTCCACTGGGAGGAATTTACTGCCAAATGTTAAAATTCTTTGAAACTTACTGTTTTGCGTCACACATTAAGTTTTCAATTAGAAAACTTTCCTAAGAATGTGTGAGGAAAAGACCGGTTCTATTCTCTTTTGCCTTAAAGAAATAAATTAATCGAAGATTAAAGTTAAAAAACTAAATGAAAGAAGGGAATGGAGTTTCCAATTCGTGAACAAAACTTATAATCATTTCATATGCTTAATTAGTTGCTGCGTAAGTCTTGAATTAGGTGACGTATTCTTATAACTTCACTGCTAAAGTCCTCATTTGATATATATATAGACTGGTTAAAGTTACAGTGGTGTAAGTCACGATTTCTTCGTTTTCCAGAAATTAACATAACGCAAAAGGTGCTGTAGTAAATTCTGGAACAAAAATGGTGTTATGTTATCAATAGAGCAGGGCTCGAAATACCCGGGTGCACAGGTGCACTGTGCACTTGAAAATAAAATTGTGCACCTAATTTTTTCCCACTAGGCGCACCTGTGCACCTAATTTAAAAACTTAGGTGCACCTTGTGCACCTGTATTAAAAAATATATTTCGAGGCCTGCAATAGAGGAATGATACCTGGATCCAAATTTAACACTGAGGCTTAAATTGAATTGAATTTGTACAATAGCTACAATTTTACTGGTGACGAAAATTACATACACCACTGTGTGTTTACAAAGCGAATGACTTATACCACTGTATTTGCAAGCAAAATACAGAGGCTGTTCGCACATTTTTTAGACGATTTTGGTTAGCGGTAATACAAAATTGTTTGCTGCAAAAGAAATAATTGCAGTTATACTCTATGTTTTTAAAAATCAAAATTATCGTCTGCGGCTTGAGAGGATTTTTTTTTTCAAAATGGCGCTTTTAACGAAGCAATGGTTCGAAGGCTATATTTATCGTAATATAATTTACTATATTTTAGGTAATATCGTCAACAAGAAAGGAAAAAAACGTCAAATTGGAATCTCAAGTGGGACAAACATTCCAAACAAGTATCCAATGAAGAAACGGACATCTTCGACTATTGCAAAGGTACGTTGTTTAATGTTAAAAGAAAATCCCCCTAGTCAAAGGACTGGAAAATCATTAAAATGCTCGGTGTCCACTTTAAACAAAATGATATACGCGTTGATTTAAATCTTATGAAAGCGAAAAAACGCAATGTGCATCGTCTTTCTCCAAAGCATATAGCTGAACGCAGGACACACTGCCGAATTCTATATAAAAAACACTTATCCAAAGAAAAATGGAAAAAAAATGTCACAATAGATGAATCATGGGTGTATTTAAATGATTGCAGCAAAAAAAAAAGAGTCATTTATTATCATAAAAGGGAGAAAAAAATGTAAGTACATGGTTCACAGAATCGAAAGAAAGTTTTTCTAAGGGATTCATGATTGTTGCTGGTTTTTCATATAATGGCAAGTTAAAAATAAAGAGAGAGGAAAAAAATGTTAAGATTAACTCCAAATACTATCAAGAACATATTTTACCGCCAATTTTTCTGAATGAAATACCATCGCTTTACCCACAGTGCCATCAATCTGTGGAACTCCATCAAGACAAAGCTAGCAGTCACACATCAAATTCCACTGTAAATTTCCCAAAAGAAATGGAACAAAAAACCGGTATCAAGGCCATACCCTTCACTGATATCCCAACTAAATCTCCCGATGTATCACCTATGGATTTTTGAGCTTTCGGACTTTTAAAATCTGCATTATCCAAACGTCGTCCCATAACCCTTACAGGACTCTGGAAAGCTGTTCAGGAGGAATGGAATAGAATACCTCTTCTGACACTTCAAAAGGCATTATTATCCTGGAAATTACGGTGTCGAAAGATAGTTCAGAATAAGGGCTATCAAATAGAACATTTAAAACACAAGAATTTTATGTAATTTAGTGTTGTGAATACAATATACACTGTCTAAGAAATGTGTGAACAGCCTATGTAGACATTACGAAATTTGTGAACCGCAAAAAAGATTTTATTCTTATTAAAAATTGTAATTTTTATTACAAAAATGGATAAAAATTAAAGACTGAATAAATATTCATTCATTATCTGGCTCTGGATTTGATGAAATCAATTAATTTAATTATATTGGTACACCATTGTTTATATGTGATTTTTAACACAACGTGGCCGGACCGCTAGTATAGAACTGCTCGTGGTCCACCAGTCGCTGTAATAATAACTAGCTTTCACCTGCTTGTGGCTGTCACCTGCATCAAGGTGCCATTTGACCCGAATGAATTATTTTTGAATAAAGACTACCGTACTTCGCGTTCAGCAAACTTTCACCGAATATTGCTCAAGTCCAAGCATTCTCAATGATTGGACTGTCAAAAAAAGTTTCTAAAACAAAAATTAGTTCTCTCGGTTATATTTGTTGTGACGTAGTAACTAGAAATGACAAAAAAAATTAGGATTTCGAGGTTGTACTACAGTTGATAAAGGTTGTTAAATAAAGCAGCTTTTTAACGCGCTCATTTCTTGTCTAGGTTGGATACAAAGCCTTTTTTCACAGCTTCTTTTCTCCTCGCTTAATTTTTCCCGGTGGCTTCAAATTTTGAACTTAGAATCGTGAATTAAAAAGAAGTGAAATTATAGAAAACATGAGTGCTGACGCACACAGAGTTTTATTAGCTCAGTTTGCTTTTGTTAGGTAGCAAGCTTCCGAATTTTCAAATTCTCGTAAAAAATGTTACAGTTGGAATTTTTTAACTACTTCCTTGCGCCAACTCAGTATTTTTCTGGTGGTAATACCGGCCGTTCTGCCAGAACAAAGGAAAATCCTCTATACGATCGTAAAGGTTTCAAACCGGCAGTACGTTACGTCTTTTGGGGGAAGGACGTTATACGTTCTATCATTAAATAATGAAGTTAGATCGAAAAATAACGAAATAAGCAGCAAATTAGATTCTAACACTGTAGGTTTGAGACAATTGTTTTCGAAAGGATCCATTTCGAATGTTTTTAATAATTCAATAACAAAAACTTCTGACTGACGACATAATAGTAAACAATTATCAACTTAAGTAAGTAATAATAATTTGAAATTTGTTTCTTAATCTAATTAAATATAAAATGAACTATTTAACGTTTATCTGACATTGTTATGGAGGAAACTTACCTTTTGTTTCTGAGTAACTGTCTTTTGACTCAGGCTCCCATTCAACATTAATCTCGAGACGGTCCAATGGATCTTGAATACTTTCTTTAGAATCCATTGTTTTGTACAGAAATCATACGCAGAAGTGCGGAGTCTGTTGACACTTTGGAAGCGTTTATAACAACAGTGATCTAAGTCTGACTTACACCACTTTGATGTTAAACGAAACAGCCGTTTTGCTTATACGAAACAGCCATTTCGCTTATCACTAGAACTACCACTGCCATCTGCTGGCAGTTGAATGAAGCACTGACTTATGTGACGTTTTCTTTTGATTGATTGACTTATCTAGATATCGTTTCTGTGTTTAAGTAATTTTTTGAAAAAGTGACTTACACCACTGTAACTTTAACCAGTCTATATGTAACATGCGTCGGTAAATTCCTTTTTCTTTGACTGCAATCTAAGTACTTAGTTTGGACCTCACACAACAGAGACGAACTGTTACATCGTAGAAGATAGTTTAGTGTTAACAAGAATTCATAAAGTTGCATGTTTTAAAGTGGGATCTTTTAAATTTTAATCAGTCAATATATTATAGTTAGATAAAAGTGCTGTCTTGAAAGTATTTCCTAGATTCCGTTAAAAACTATGGAATGGTTTAATTTTGCTGCTTAACGAGCGGAACTTTAAAATACGTAATATCGTAATAAATTTGAAATGTTCATCCTTTTCGTTACCTTTTAATTAAGAACAGGGAGCGAAAGTTTTAGATAATCATTGATTCGCTAAGTAGATAAGCCCACAGGAAATGCATTCTCTGGACTACAAAAAGATGAGGAAATTCTAGAAGGTACGATAAATGTATAATAATTTGTAAACGATTAACTTACATAATGTTTCTGACTACCTACTGTTAGAATCACAGTTGGTATCGATTTATTGCTTTTGTACCGATTGTATTTATTTTTATTTTGAGCATTTTCTGTACTACTTCCAGTATGGACACTCACTACTCTAATAGCTTTCAAACAATTTATATTGGATGTTTCATAGTAATCTTAAAAATCCATATTTTTTAGGTTGGTTTATAAACACCTATTTAGGAGTCCCAGTAGTTCAAATGCATTAATAAACATCAATGTTTTAGGATGCAAAATAACACACAATTTCTATAATTTGGTAAGTTTTAGTTAACGTCGTACTAGAGCAACACAACGGGTTCGTTTCTGGGTTTGGTTTCTTTACACCGAAATTATTATAGGCCCTTGTCTCCCTTGATTAATCGTAATTTGGACTTCTAAAAAGTACTCATGTTTTAAGTGAGTATTGATTCCATTCCAAGACTATTGATATCCATTGATTCATCTTGTATAGTACCAGGTGCAAGAAGTATAATCCCTTAAGTTGGAGTACTATTAAGAAGTATTTTACAAATAGCTGAACTCGGTCTTGTGTCATGTTTGCTAACTTGTCTTACATTTTTATTGATCAATAAAGCTTCCAGTATAATTTCAATGTACAGGAAGTACTACCTTTGAAGCTGAAGAAAGTTTCAGCAATTGTTAAAAACTCTGCCTTAAATTAGTTCCATCATATAGTGTGTCATGGAAAGAATATCTTTGTCCATGTCAAAGCCTCTCACATTGATACAAATTGTATTCGAACTTTTATCAAACTATGCATTTGACCTCAAAATATCGGTTCCATATCGTTTCAGAAACGGCAAAAGCTTGTTCTTCGGATTCTGAAGCCTTGTAGCTGGATCCATAAAGACAATATGACGAATTATTGAATTTTCACGTGGTCTATTAATTATTGTAAAAGTTTATCATGGTGATTAAATACTACAGCAGCATTCGGCGCTTTCTTAAGCTCCTTGAAATGACAAATATGCAGCATTAGTTCTTGTGGAATCGAATTCTATTTATATTAAAATTGTCGCCATTTTAATTAAAGTAGACCAAAGTATTATTTCCTAGTATTGTGTACCTAACACATTTAGTATGTACTAATGTGTTAGGTACCCTTACACACCCTTGGGCACACTTTATCTTGGGCACACTTTACCTTACACCCTTGGGCACACTTTAGCCTTTTCAACACAAACGACATTTTTGTACCCAATCGGAAACTGTAAGAAAGAGAAGTTAAAAATCGTTTTAAGGCACTCCATATTCACTTACTCCAAGTCTTGGCCAGTCTTTCGCGGCGTAGAATTAAAGAGTTCCGCTTTGAATGGACTCGTCGCCATTGACCCTATTTCCGGATTCCGTACTAATCTATACGCGTTATTTGTCGTCGCCGGCTCACGTGACTAATGGGTGATGACGCCATAACTCATCGCATTCGCCGACGTCGATTCGTGATGGTGGAGGCAATTAGGGGATCGAAGTGTGAGTCACGCTCCCATAGAACGAGCTTGCTTGCAGTGGACAGCGGACCAGTAATAAGTATGCTCGCAAGGCAGGGATGTGTGATGCCAGTCCATTACTTTCGGACGACCGGAGACACTGGGTTCATCATCTGCAATTTGGAAAATAATAAACATTCGCCCTGCCTATCCGCAATTATGCAGTCGCTGTGGTTTGGTAGGACTCGATTAAAAGCGATAAATTTTTTTTTTTCACCTGGTACCTTGGTTCTAAGGTACAAGGTAGAAACTGGGAAACTGTTTTTGCACTTTAACGTGCAGTCTCTTGTATAAATCCAATGCTGTAAAACTTTCTATTGTATCAAAATGAAAACAGAAAACTTGTACATTTGTGCAAATGCTTGAGTAAGGATTACTATTTTTTATGTTTGAAGAGTGTTATAAGCTGGTAATTGGGTCAGAAGTGAAAGGATTTTGCTACGTTTAAATTGGCCAAAGAATAATAGTTGTAAAAATCAATATAAACAGAAATGTATTTTATCATTTAATTACGTATATACTATGTTTTAAAATGATAATTTTGACTGCCTACGGACGACCTCTTAATAAAATCTCCTTTTCCCCATCACAAACGCTTTTTAATAGATCAGTGGAGTATAATTTTTCTTTTATGTTTCATTTCATTCGTTTAAAAAAAGTCTCTCATAATTAGATTCCCCTTTCCTTATCCTTCTAAAGTTTTATTCCAAAGTTACTTCAGAATTATTCACTTGACATGTCGACAAATAATTCACGAAGTATTACAAAAATATCTAACAGTACATAAATAATAATTTATGAAAGATTTTCTGAAACTAGAATAAGCAAATAAATGTGGTACATAATGGAGCTACAAGGCATGGATGGACACTAATATATAATTTTAATTATTCAATCAACTTAAGAGACATGATAAGTCATTATTCATGAAACGAAATAATAACTATACACGTTTTGAATGTCAGCAAAATCTTTCTCTGCATTTGAGCACAGTAGATGATTTCATTAAAAAACCTTACAATGACTTTCTTATATCCCGCAGAGTTTTCACCAAGATACTTCAGGCATCTGAGGATGCAGTACATATGGAGTTCCATACCATATATTGTTCAAAGGAAAAGGCTAAAAGGAAGAACGGTTAAATTATTTTGTGTCAACCTGTCGTTCATTCCCTCTAAGAAATGTTAATCCCAGCTCCAATTGTTTGATACTGTTTCCAAATGGTATACATGGTTTGTATACGATAACTAAATGAGAAAGATTCAACAAGTGACCCTCGGAAAAAAAGTCATAGGAAATATGAAGATCGTGCAGTGTGGATCTCATGGTAAAACTCCGGTATTCTTGTGAACGGCGTTTTGGTAAACAGGCAGAAACAGCGATAGGTTTTGATCTTAGTCTTGTTAGTTAAGATTTTGGAAGACTTAGTTATTTTAGTTCAATGTTTATGGTCTTTCACACATGAACAGCATGCCTTATAAAACCCATACTGATTTTCTATGTTAATCTAGGGCCCATTCGAAAAAAATTATTCCTGAACCTTACTAAAAATCTCAATTAGCGTTAATGAAAATTAAAAAAATAATAAAGAATACAGTAATTCATAGGTCTTAATTAGGAAACATCATTGGAGTTAAAAAAACATTTTGGTTCACGAAATCAAAAAGTGTCTTATATTTCTCGAAGCACGAAGTAACTTAATTTTCATTTTTAGACCAAAGAAACTAAAACAGGATTTAAGGAACTTTGTACCCTATCTGTGACGATAAGACCCATTTTTGTTCTCAAAATGGCATAGGGGAAAATATTTAAGTGTATATTTGGGAATTCACGTATTCCTCAGACTAAGTACTTTAGTATAGATATTTCAATGAAGCATAAAACTTTTTTTCACCCAACTAGCATAATTGTCAAATTTTAACTGACATTTTGTAGTGCCTCATCAAAAACTACTTAATTTGTGATGTAACAGAAATAGTTCAATTAAAAATAACTAATTGGCAATCCTGTGCTCAAAACCAGATCGTGTTTGTATTTTTGTCATTCATAACAGAGAGAGAGAGAGAGAGAGAAAAAGGAAGGAATAATCACTTTTCGTTGAAAAGTGCCAACAACATTAAGTGTCAGTGAACTAATTTTGATCTACTTTTCGACATTTTTATAATTTCTTCATTTTTCTTTGTACGCAAATCTTTTGCATGCATATTCATCCATTTCAAATGCACAGAATCCCTGTTGTATGACGAAACAAGCGACGATGACACTAAAACTACTACTAAAGGCCACGAATGCTTCGTTTCCTGTAAAATAGCAGTAACTCAATTCGTAAAATTGACGAATCTAAGGCGAACACTCAACCTTCCACCACTCATAGTGTTTATGACAAATATTTTTTGACCTGTGACATTCTTGCACCATTAATGTAATACCTCCCATCTATAAGGGAAAAAGGACAAAATAATTTGTTAAGAATTTATTTGGTTCTATCTGCAATCATTAAAGTAACTTGTTTTAAAATTGAATGTCTTCAGCACAGACGAAACAAAGTGAATCGATTATTATTTTTCAAAAAGTAGAAGGTCAATTTTAACAGGCGCCTCAATCCCATGATAGTACTTTACGCAAGTCCAACTTGATTGGCTAATCGGATCACATGACCTAGATATGTATGTCATCAAGGTTTATAGTTGTTGGCGATTTATCTCTTCCTTTCTGCTTTCTTCTTTTCTTTTCAGATCCATGGCTATGGGTTGGTAGACGTGGGAGCCGAAAATTGTATCCTTTTATTATATAAGTTAATAATTATATAAGTTAGTGTTTTATGTATGCTTTTTGTTACATCAGAATGGTCCTAAGCCAGCGGTGGATACGACACTATCATCCTAAAGCAAAGGGGACGGCAGAGGGGCGGAAAAATATCAGCTGGTAGTGAGTTCAGGAGTGGTTCTTAGATTATTTATGTAAAATCAACGGAAGCTTGGAAAAATATGAAAAGGGTATTAAAAATTAGGAAAAGTAAATTAGAACAAAAAGGAATTAAATTGGAATTTTTTAAAAATAATTTGGAGGACCTAAAAATTTTTCGGCCAGCTGGGTTCGAACTCTGGAAGTCATCCTTCGCTACCGACGCAAATCTGAAGGTGGGTGACTTTAGCCATTAGGCCATCGTTGCTTCACGAGAAGAAGCTCTTTAAAGTATAAGTACCCTTAATATAAGTTGGCTAGAAATACTACTAACAACCATACAACATATATATGAGGAACAAATCACGAGTCAACTTGTCGGACACTTAAGCTGAGGCGCTGTATGTATTGTATTTCTACGAAACAACGCGCATATTCAAAATCAAATGGTTACTGCAACAATCAGATTGGCGAGATATCCAAGTGAAGCCAAGCCCGTGAAACTAGCCAATCAAGTTGGACTTGCGTAAAGTACTATCATGGGATTGAGCCGCTTTTCAATTTTACAGCGTTTTTAAAAAAGGAAATTAATATGTGCAACGAATGTTTGAAATAGCAAAGTTATATAAGAATAGCTTAAACTTGTAAAAGTCTCATACATTGACCTGCTCTCACTACGACAAAATATTTTGAAAATATTAGTTTGAATTTTTTAACATTAATATTCTTTCAATAATGGAAAAATTCCACTGAAAATTTGCTTTATTCTAACTTACATGTCATTGTAATATTTTATGGTGGTGCTGCGTGGGCTAAAAAGGAATTACCAATTTTATTAAAAAATAAATATTAAATAAATGTACTATATAAAACAACACAATTAGTATAGCAAGGTTGGCTGAAAAAAATTTGTTCTGGAGATTCTTTCATGTCTTGTGAACTCGCATGATTGCCACAACTTAAAACTGAAAATATGACAAAATTTAGAAATGTAAAATTAATGTCGAGTGAAAGAAATATGAACTGCATGTGGCAAACGAACAAGAGTTTCCATTTCGTTATAGAATAGAGTCTGTTCCAACTATTCAGAAATACTAGTTTATGTTTCGCAAAAAAAAATTAGTCTTAGAAGAAAAAAAAGGTATTTGAACTTAAATTCCCTCTATTTTTTTACGAAATATACATTGGATGAAATATTGAGCATTCGAATAAACGCAATGCTCAGTATGCCATCCAGCTTCTCCAAAACTAGTAAATTATGGTTAAGAACAGTTACTCAGAAATTTTTGCAGGAAACTTGCCGAAATAGGCAAGCAATTTAATTTCAAATAACACATGCACTAAACTGAAATATGTACTAATTATACATGAAAAGCACTAACAAAACATTCATTGATCAAAAATGCGTAATTTTACAATTCGGTATCTGGAAACGACAGAATTAATGATTTATTTTGTAAATTAGACTTTGGGCTGAACTTAACCTATTGACAAAAAAAAACCTCAATAATAAAAGAAAACCGTGCCAATACATATATTATTTGTGTTAATTTATTTTCTTAATCTACCAATTTATTAGAATGTACAAATACCAAGGTAGGCACATTTATCAATTGCTATACTGTTAACACTGGAGAATGAGGTTACTTCAGGGTCAGGTTCTCCTATGATCTCCTCAACACACTTTATAAATTAGATTTAGATTGTGTATTTTTTTGTGTATTTGAGTTAAGACAACAAAATTCTGAGGTCCTATTGAAGCATTTCTAAGTTTGGTAAATGTATCTTCATTTGTAAATACCTCATTATTGGCTATCAATATTTTTCACAAACGTCTTTTTCAAAATTTCTTCACTTAGAATGTACTGAAAGCTGAATTCCCCATGCTTGCTTATAGCTTACGTTCTTCAGAATTCAGTATTGTTTCAATGATAGGAATTTAGTTTCTGTTTGTATTTATGTATTCCAGTATTTTTTTATACTAGATATATTATTTTGAAGTTAAGTTTTCATGAAAATACATGCAACGTAGTACTGACACACACATAGAGAGAGACAGATGGACAGACACCAAACGCGCAAAACGCTGATTTTGCATTAGATGGGCCCAAAAGGGATAAATAGATGAAAATGTCCCGAAATTTTGAATCAGCTACAATTTTAGCTTATTAAGAAATTCAAACTCCAAGAACTTAATAAGGAAAATTAATGTGTTCTTAGACTGGCTTCAAATTAATAATCAAACAAGTTTTAGATGAGGGCATAGTAACCTTAATTGGTTATTGAGAATCGAATGAAGATATTTCACGTCTTATGAAAACGAACAGACTGATAAGAAAAAGCTCCAGCAAGGGGAATTAGAAAGGTGTGAGTACTCCAACAATGACGGTAAAGGCAGGAATGTACCGACTGACATTTTACAAATGATTGTGATGATGATACACAGGAACCTAAAAAATGTAATGCATATATTCCTACAGAATTTCAAGTAGCATCTAAAAGCAGGCCTTTCCTCTCACCCGTGTTTGGAATCCAATGAGATATCACATGAATATCGTGTTCCATGGAAAAACCAATTTTGAATCCTTTTCTCATCCATGAATAAGGAAACATGTTGATTTGAGCACCAAACTCCACAGTCCCAACATAACAGAAGATGAACAGCAGAAATACATTACAGCTTAATGAAAAGTGGACTTTCTTCGACCTATTGTTGTTAAAAAGGTTCATGAATGAGGATGTCTCTTTTACTTTATTAACATTCTTGCCATCAATGTGTTGGGCCGTATTTACAATACACCAAAATCCTATGAATCTCAGCAAAACCTCTAAAACTGACGATTATTTCAAAAGGAGTGGGTAAAGAGCTAAGAAAAATAATTTTTAATTTCAAATTTCTGATCCCCAAGTATGTAAAAATATTTAAAAAATTGTAAATTTTTACATTGATGTAATAAGCACAAAGTAAAATCACAAATACGTTTTAATCATGCCAAGAAGTGGATCCCTGAAGAACAGAAAAAAAGAACCCAGACAAACTTTTTTTCAAAACACGGAAATATATTAGGCTATGTTTCTAAATGTATCCAACGTTTTGAGCTTAGCGTGTTGTCAGAGTAGAAAACACTGTTGCTTATACCCTACAAAACATATAATGACAAAATCGTCCCACTTATCTCCTACACTTAATAATAATAATAACCCTAGGAGAGTTTCTATTGGTCAACATGTCTTGCTAGAAATGAAAATCCATGCAAGAAAAACTTAGGTTGCATGGTGGAATCAGGCGTGCATGTCTCTCAAAGGATAAATGTGTTCAAACCTCTGAGCTTAAGCGTGTTTTCAGAATAGAAAACACTGTTGCTTATACCCTACAAAACATATAATGACAAAATCGTCCCACTTATCTCCTACACTTAATAATAATAATAACCCTAGGAGAGTTTCTATTGGTCAACATGTCTTGCTAGAAATGAAAATCCATGCAAGAAAAACTTAGGTTGCATGGTGGAATCAGGCGCGCATGTCTCTCAAAGGATAAATGTGTTCAAACCTCTGAGCTTAAGCGTGTTTTCAGAATAGAAAACACTGTTGCTTATACCCTACAAAACATATAATGACAAAATCGTCCCACTTATCTCCTACACTTAATAATAATAATAACCCTAGGAGAGTTTCTATTGGTCAACATGTCTTGCTAGAAATGAAAATCCATGCAAGAAAAACTTAGGTTGCATGGTGGAATCAGGCGCGCATGTCTCTCAAAGGATAAATGTGTTCAAACCTCTGAGCTTAAGCGTGTTTTCAGAATAGAAAACACTGTTGCTTTTACCCTACAACACATATAATGTCAAAATCGCTCCACTTATATCCTAGACGAAATAATCCCAGGAGAGTTTCTATTGGTCAATTTGTCTTGCAAGAAACGCAAATCCATGCAAGAAAAACTTATGTTGCATGGTGGAAGCAAGCGTGCATGACTCTCAAAGGATAAATGTGTTCAATAGTAGTTACAATGACCAGATTAACTTAGAGAGTTGAAGGGTGATAAGAATTTTTCCAAAGGTTTAAAAATTATAATGGTTTAGTCACTATTCAAGAGGTTATTGTGGCAGGTTGCATTGTGGAATATGATATTCAAAAGCTTAATGTTGGTACTTATTTCATAACTATATTCCACCAAACGAGACCTTTATTTTGCTTGAATTTTAACCCAACAGTTAAGTCTGTGTAAGACATAATCACGAATTTTATAAGTGTGGGACAACTTCCTACTTTCCCAAATTAAAATTTTATTTGAAAAGACTGATGAGAGTCATTGAAGGAACACTAAAATATTTACAAAAAAATTATACATGGGTTGGTTTGCCATGCTCAGTGAAGCATTAAACAAAAGCATATTTCTAGTTATTATTTTGGTTTGATTTGTTTGATTTTTACTGTTCAAGTTCCGGAAAAAGTGAGATGTGTCATTGTTGATTTTCTGAAAGTATGTGATATTTTGTTTACACTCAAAAAGTTCACGTTTTTTTCAAACACGCTGTTTATGTCATGCTTCGTATTTTCTTCTGAAACAATCTAGTGTAATTTATCGTAAATTAAAAAAGCAACTGAATAATTTCCCCCCCACTAACCGCGTTGCTAAAGCATTTTATGTAAAACAATTTTTACGCTCTTAACATTGTTACTACATAAATAATTGATTAATTTCTATTGGTGGGCTGAGATTTACGAACGCTATTCCTTTAATCAAAGCGTCAAAACGTTAAAAACTAATTAAAAATTAATTTTCTCAGTTGAATTTGAAACATTTATATAAAATACATATTACATATCAATTAATTAAATTTGTATCAACATAGTTCTTTATAAAAGTATCAATTGTAGATCAAACCCACAGTGGAAATAATGTGAACTATCTTCATTTGATCTGACTATGAACTCAAATTAGGAATATCAGGCATATTGTGCTAATTATTAAAACTGGATTTGAACATATATTATAATGCTTGTAGTTTTCTTCAACCTACTATTTATAAAATTTAAACAAGTTCAAACTTTTTATAAAAAGCATTTATCTCTGACCATTAGAAAGGTACTAATTTCTAAATAAAGAAAAAATGTAGAAACGATATAGCCAATTGGTTATACGAAAGAAATCCCGCCAAAAATATTCTACATTGTTATTGGTTTGTTAAAGATATCACAGAAACAATGCTTTGTCCTGTATTAGCAACGCTTTCCAATGACGATGCAATATCTAAGTTGCTTTCTCTTCACAATACCATTCATTTGACCATAAAATAAAGTCTTATCATCATTTAAACGAAGCCGAGTAAACGATAATGACTGCAACATACATACACTTTCACTTCATTTTCTCACATCAGCACATTTCGGTGGTGTTATCTCGAATCATTACATCATCTCGAATGGCAATACTTTTGCCTCTGAAAAACGAAAACAATCAAGGAAGTTAAAAGATTTTATTTCGCATCCATTCAAATTTGCATTTGTTTAAGCTCGTTTGCATTTATCTTTTTACTTTTCATGAGCTATCATTTTAACTTTTTTCATTTTTGTTACTATTTAAATTTTATTTATCTGTTAAGTTTTTTATTTTTATCAGTTTACCATAATTGTTAGGTATGATAGTATATAAAAAACAGGGCAGCTGATCGCACAAACTTTTATCACTTTAATTGCGCAGTTTTTATTTATTTACTCGTTAAAACTAAAGGAAAAGTAGATTTGTTACGTTTTTTAGACCTGGAATTGTAAACTATTATTATCCTAAAACCTTTTTCCTGAAATTGTTAGTTCAAAAATTATTTTTTTTCAGCAATGTGGTCAATTTTTTAGGCCAGACCCAGGTGGGTAGGAAGTTAATTAATGTAGCACTGGAGCAATACAGGTTAATTTTGGCAACGGCTCGGGATCAATCCCTAAGGGAATGATCCAAAGACAATGCCTCTTAATTTTGAGCGAAGATTAGATGACGAGAACAACACCTGAATTGACACCCAGCTCTCCAAACTTCCATAATACACCAACGTGAGGATACAAGAGGACTCGTGCACACGATAGTCTTTGCTGGAACGAGTTTCGAACTCGCAACCCTCCGGTTGCTAATCCGTTGCTCTTTCGACTGTGCTACCTTAGCTCTAAAAAACCTGACTCGGGGTAGTGTATTAAGAGAGACTAAACGCTTTTTAACCTTTAGATACCAAATTTCTCAAATGCTGCTAACAATTTACTGAAATAACTTATTGCTTAGGGATTTATTTACTTATAAAAAGCAGTTAATTTTTATAGCTGAAAAAATTAAATTATTACGTATTGTTATAAATAGTTTTTAATCACAAATTAATGCTTAATTAACTGGGGGATCCGCCGCCTGCTCGCTATCTTTCGTCAACCCCCGATGATTGCTACACAATCATATTTAGTTCGCTTTGCCAACAATCCTTTTCAACAATGAAGGGGATGGGATTGCTTCACAATCCCTCCCCATATGGATCGCTGCTGGATTGATCCCGGACCTCTCGCACGACATTAATTGAAGGTTCCCTTTAATTTATCGGGAATTATATTTTATTTATTCCCTTTAATTTATTATTTTAATCGGGTGCATGCGATATCAGTCGCATGCACCCGAGTAACGGAAAATTGCCTACTTTTTTGCGAGATAAGCGGATCCGTATATAAGCCGACCCAAGTACTTTAGCTTTAGAAAACGTTCCAAACATTCTTGGCTCATACACGCAAATATAGTGTAAATAAAAACAAAATGGTTTAAAAATTCTCAAGAACAAAACATCTCAGTTCCACATTAAAAAGGAAATATTTTAGCACAACATATTGTTAAAATTCAGAGGAAATCTCATCATAATTTTAAATGTTTTAGCTTCTCCGTGTTTTTGTTGCAATAGTACTTCTTAATATTTTCATATTCGACTGTTGCAATGGAAACGGCGACTGAAGTCGCCGATTCTTCTGAAAACATTGTAAAGTATCTAGCGCATGCTCTCAAATTTTATGATTGAATTAATTAAAAAATGTAACTGTGTTTATCGTCTGCGCGTGCTCCAAATTCATTAGCCTGTTGGAACCACAAGATTCTCTATCACTTGACTCACTATTACCAATCACAAAACGAATAAACCTGAAAAAGATTGCAAATTTTTTTTAATAATAGAAAAAAAGATAATACAACAACAATACCACATTTGAAATAAGAAGAGTAATAAAGTGCAAAATACACCAGTTGTCTTAATATGAAAAAATGTCTTGCAGTTTTGTCATTCCATTTTACTCACCGTTGTAGTCTACATCCGGAATAAAGCCTACCCTCACCATAAAATGACTTTTTTAATGAAGTATTTTGTTGAAGACATTTTAGTCCCCTTTCCGCTTACAACCAACTGCTTGGCTCGAAATTAACTTCAGCAGCTGAATTTTTTCTGACACTACAACCGCAATCGATAACCTCGAACACTTACTATATGTGAATTGCGTGCTTCAAAACGACTACATTTCTTGTTCTGAGTGGATATTTCCGGAAGTGTCTGAATTGTCTGGAGATAATTTAAATTGTTCGTAGAAATAGAAGCACGCTTTCCTACCAAATTAATATTCAATTATAATAAAAATCTTGGTAATGAGTATAATTAAAAAAAAGCGATGTAAAGAATAAGTATAGCGATGGTTTCTTTAATAAGTACATTTGAAACGGGTTTCCTCCTGAATTCATATTATGTTAAACACATATTTAAACAATTACAAGCAGCGCTTAAATAGTATTTAACTTACAAAGCACTGTAATCATTTTGAAATTATTTAACTAAGATGGAAAACGCCGTTTTAATATAAATTCTCTTAAGAACATATATTTGGGGATATATTTTTATTTTTCATTAAAACACCTGCTTCCTTTGTAAGATTTTAACAAGGATCAATGAGTTGTAAAGAAACGGACTGTAAACATAATTTGAAAACGAAAAGGTTTCCAGTTCATTCCTATTAGTTAATTTTAACAGGGCACAAACTGAGGTTTTCGCGAAAACTGAAATCTACAATGTGTTTACCTTAGGATATTATTTTCATTCGTTTAGTTTCCAATAGTATCACAATCCATGTTTTTTTTTATTCCACGTAGCTTGAGGAATATTCATTCGACATTTGCGGTACTTCGGTGCAGGTGTTGACCCGGAATTCGATCACGATTGCACTATTCTCAATTTTTGGACACGCCGTGTACATTCAGATTTCAAGATCCAAATTATGTGTCTCAATATCTTGGACAAAACATCAAGTTGTTACAGTTTTACAAAACTACTCTATGTATTTGAAGAATTATGTATCGCCAATTACTATTTTTCGACAAATCATATTTAATTCTTCTCTGGCATTTTGTTCTTACATTCCCTATTTACGCACGCGAGTAAATAGAGATAAATGAAATTAAGAGATTTTAGAGTTAAATTAATTACTCAATATATGACTTATAGTCCCTTTGACTATAGTGGCTTATAGGGGAAGACTCTAAAGAGTGCCAGCACCGCGACTAGTATAATCTATTGTACTGACACTACTCAATATATAGGTTGGGTAGTAAAACATATATGCCAAGAAGCAGAATCCTGTAAAATAGAGGAATAATTCATATTGTACTAATAAGACGACGGTTTCAGTTACTAGTTTGTAGGACTAGTTTAAAGGAAGTAAAGTGAATTTGTGAGGTGATAACAGTACAAAATCCGAAATACGGACCTCTGTCATTCCAAATTTCGGATTATTTGAATTTTTTGTCAAAAATATCTTAATTTAATCTCCTTTGGAGCAAATTTTACGTTTGAAATAGTTAAATAGAAGATATAAAAATAAGAATATTAAAAAAAGAAAAAGAAAAAATAGTTTGAACAAAATGAAGCAATTTTTACTTGCAAATCTTCTAATTTTTCTAAGTGGTATTTACTCTGAACTTATCTTTATGAACTTATCTTTATTATTATGAACTTATGATATCTTATTTTCCGCTGCTGCATCAATTAGGTCTAGGTCTAACTCCTTGTTCATTAAAAAAATTGCTGAAAGATAGAAAAAGTGATAGAAAAACAAAACCGTTAAAACGGTTAGCAAAACGTTCGGATTTTGGACAGTTCCGAATTTCGGAGTTCGAATTTGTGATTTTGTACTGTATATATACAGGGTGACCTGTAAAGTCCCTTTAAGCCTGTTAAATTTGATACAGCGTCTCGCGTATAGTCTAGAAAGTAACGTGTATCTATAGTAAAGTGACCATGCTGAATTTATTGAGACAGCTTAAGGCGTCCTAGTGGCGAAAAACGAAAGCTAAAAAAGAGGTCCAAAAGTAAAGGAGATCGGACAAAAAGTTCAACTAAAAAAAATATGTGCGCAATACTATGTTAAAAGCACAGAAAAAGGTTTCATGCAGTTATCTGTAAAATTGGCGGATATATGCGCGATTGAAAATTGAACTATTCCATGACTTGGAAAAGGGGTCGATCTGAAATCGTAAAACGACGAATTTAAGTTCCAACAACAAAGAAATTAATAAAGATAAATAAAAATAAAAACATCTGAAAAACGCACTCCGGAAAATAACAAAAACTGTCCATCCGAAATCATTATTTTCCCTCAACAACTAAAATACACAGTTAAACCTCACGGCTATACTACACGAACGAAATTTACTATTCAAATGAAAAATTCCTCGGACGTTCTTGTCTTCCCTGTGGTTCCTACATGATGGGGCCACACTACACAAATTGCACGCAGTGCGACAGTTTTTTAACAACAGATTTGGTAAAATGCTAATAGGATACGATGACTCTGTGTTGAATTGCATCTACGATCACCAGATCTTACCTCATTCAGTTCCTTCATCTGGAATCACTTCAGAGATCGGGTGTAAAAAGCTCCGTCGATAAGTTTGCTGGATCTACTGCAGCGTATCACCGATACCTGCGCTACGACCCCTTTTTCAAGGCATTATAGTTCATACAGTAGTTCAAGGCATTATAGTTCATACAGTAGTTCAAGGCATTATTGTTCATACAGTAGTTCAAGGCATTATAGTTCATACAGTAGTTCAAATTTCAATAGCAAATATCTCCGCCAATTTTATAGATACCTTTTCTTGTGCTTTTATCATGGTATTGTGCTCATTTTTGTAATTGAACTCTTTGGACGATCTCCTTTAGTTTTCTAGTTAGTTGTCTAACTTCCTTATTTCGTCGCCAGGAGCGCTGTAAGCTGTGTCTCAATAAATTCAACATGGTCACTTTACTATGGGTCACGTATATATACAATCGGTGTCCGCACGTCCCATTTGACGTCATTTGTTGCTTTATGCATCTGCATACTGGTCCTGCACCCGGTATTATGGTTTGGAGTGGTATTTATTTCTACTCCCACTCATCCCTGGTACTCATTGCCGGTACACTGGCCATCCTGCACTATATCTCTGAGGTTTTGGATCCTGTTGTCCTCCCTTACCTTCAGGACTTGCCTGCGGCAATATTACAACAGGACAATGCGCGACCATACGTGACATGCAATGCTCACGAATTCTTCGCCCACCAGATTGCATTGCTGCATTGGCCTGCATGTTCTTACGATCTATCACCTATCGAACACGTCTGGTCGATGATTGGATAACGAATCTCCCTACATACACCACCTGCTGCTACACCAGATAAACTTTGGCAGCGTGTGGAAGCAGCATGAACTGCCTTACCCCAACAACACATCCAAAGCCTACAATCATATAATGTCGAGGTGTGTAGCAGCGGTTATAGCCAGCCGTATCGGCAATACTCACTGCCGATTTCATCGTCTTCTTCACCTTGCAGGAGTCTGCATTTTCAATAATTTCACCTTTGTATTGTGTGTTATCTCTGTAATAAATTTGGCTTTGATATCTCTTGTCTGTCTTGCTGTTGCGTTTTGGATGGCCAGCCTGCGCATATATATATATTATTATTATTTTTTTTTGTATATATATATATTTTTTGCTGTTTGTAAAAAATGCAACACCATGAAGGAGTCATCAGAATTAAATGAAGTTTAATACACAACGGCTTGTATAAGTACAAATACATGAATTCATTTTCGAAGCAAAAAAACAATATTAAGTGTCCGAAATCAGTATTTCGTGTAGCCACCACGCGCTGCAATAAGTGCTGCTATACGACATGGCGCGGAGTGAATTAGATGTTTAATGTCTGCTTGTGGAAGATAATTCCATATTGTTTGTATACGCACCATAAGTTCGTCTTTTGAAGCTGTACGACGCGGATCACGAGCGAGACGCCGACCAACCAAATCCCACACGTGCTCAGTACGCGACATATCCGGCGAATACGCAGGCCAAGGAAGAAGTTGCATGTGTTGGGCTGAAAAGAAGTCATGAACATTCCTTTCAACTTGTTATTATCCTGTTGAAAGATAGCTCCAGGGATGCCTTGAAGGAAGGGAACGACTTCGGGCTCTAGCACCTGTTGCTATTCAGATTACCCTCAATTCGTAGCAGCTAAGACCGTCCATGATACGAAATTGCACCCCAGACCATTACTCCGGGTGGTCAACCACTATGACGTTTGATAACGCACTCTGGAAGGCAGCGTTCACCGACATAGCATCTAGCACGAATGCGGCCACCATGGTTCCACAAATTAAAGCGGGATTTGTCAGAAAAGAGAACTTGTTGCCAATCAGCCCGCCAGGTTTTGTGGTCATGAGCCCATTGCAGACTCAGCCGTCGATGGATTGGCGTGAGGGGGATCCTGTATAAAGGAATTCTTGGAAGCAGACCACGGTGAAGCAGACAGAGGCGAATTGACGAAGCCGACATTAGTAGACCTGTAGCAGTAGACCAAACTGATGCCAACTTCCTGAAAGAAGCTGTACGGTCATTCACCGCTATGTGGACCAAGTGTCTATCATCGCGAGCTGACGTCACGTTCCGTCTTTCACTCCCAGTTTATCGAGTTGTCCGTTGCTCGTCGGACCACTGCTTCCAAACTCACATCACTGTGGAACTGTTCCGCTGCACACGAGCTGCTATTGCGCGATAGGAAAATTCTCCTTCACGAAGGCCAATGATTCTTCCCCGTTCAAACTCCGTAAGTTGTTGAAATTTCACCCTATTTCGTCGTGGAGGCATACTTATATGTCACTAAACGTTCGCCACTAAAAAATAACGATGCATTATTTTCAACGTCCCTCTACAGCCCTCTATTTATACGCTTTTAGCTTTTAGCATCAGTTCAGAGGGCGCTGCTCATACCACGCATGCGTGGTGGCTCTGAAACTTTACTACTTAGCATAACATCCTATAATGGACATTTTATGCAAATTGTATTTCATTCGGATGATTCCTTCATGGTGTTGCATTTTTTACAAACAGCACAGTATATATATTTGTTTTTTGCCTTGTTTCCTTTTTATTTGTCTCTTTAGTTCATTTGCGTATTTTTGGACAAGAATATGGAAACACTTCGTGACATACATGCTTGAAAAGAAATGTTTTTTCTAGTGAAATGTGTAGGTAGCGCTGGTGTTTTCGCGTACTGACGCCACCTATACAGCGTTGAAAATACACTGCACAGTTCAGTCGTTGTATGGGCATTGTTCTATAAAAATATAATTACATCATGTCAGAGCTAACAGACTTCGAACGTGGGCACATTGTTGGAGCTCGTCAGGTAAATGCTTCAGTACGCAAGGTAGCCTAAGTTTTCAGCGTTTCAAGAGGTACTGTATCTAAGATTTCTTCCGCATATTTGAAAAGCGGAAAAATACCATCCTCTAAATCACAGCGCGAACGAAAGTGCGTGTTGATTGATTGTGACAGATGATCATTAAGGAGGATTGTGACTAAAATTAAGAAGAACACAGCTGAAAAAGTTACTGCTGGAATGAATGTCGTGCTCACAAACCCTGTGAGTGCCAAAAACACTAAGGGACTCCATATGCAGGGTATTTCTGGCCGAGCTGCAATTCAAAAACTCTTCATCAGTGCTGCTAATGCCTGTAACAGGAAATAGTTGGGTTTAAGGCTTAAAGCCTGAACTATGAAGCAATGGAACTCAGTAATTTGATAGGATTAGTCTTGTTTCACACTGTTTCCTACTTGTGGCCGACTTTACGTCTGACGAACGCCATCTCAACCCATCCACAGACTGCTTGTTGCCAAGAGTGAAACATGGCGGAGGTGGTCCTGTGACGGTTTAGGCAGCCATATAGTGGTTTTCTGTGGGCCCCATGATTACTCTGTAAGGGCACATTAAGACCAAGGATTATGTGAACATTTTGGCCGATCAAGTCCATCTCATGGTACAAACTTTGGTCCCCAATGGCGATGGTGTCTTCGTAGACGACAAGACCCTGTTCACACAGCTCACATCGTGCAGGACTGACCCATAATCCCCATTTCGTTCCATGACTTTTGCCATCTTTCTTTTCAAAATTCCTTTTATAAAATCATTAGGCTTATTTGTAAAGAAATTATTGAGGTGCTGTTTGACAGTCTAAAAAGAACTTAACTCCGGGCCGTTCAAAGAATTCTTTAGTGACCTAAAGAAGTGAAAATCTAAGGGGGCAAGTTCTGGAGAATATGGGGGTGACACAAAACATCTCAGCCATACTCAATAAGTCTTTTTCTGATGTTCAGAGAAATATGCGGCCTAGCATTGTCATGCTGGAAGACAACACCTCGACGATTGGTCAGTTCTGGCCTCTTTACCGAGCAAATTACTGTTTTCGATTTCTGCTTTTAATACTGCCATTTGAGGCGACAATGTTTTTCGAATTTACTGTCTGATTTTGTGGAAACAATACATAGTAAACAATTCCTTTGGAGTCCCACCATACAGGAAGCACTTTTTTGGGATGCAGCCTCCCTCTCGATGTTACTTGAGGAGGTTCATTTGAATTACCCCAAGATCTTTTCCTTGTAACATTCTTGTATGGTATCCACTTCTCATCTCCAGTAATAAGCCGTTTCAAAAAAGGAACTTCTTCATTTCGTTTCAGAAAAGAATCACATGCCGAAATTCGAGCAAGCATATTCTGCTGACGAAAATGAACGTTCTGGTACTCAACTCTTAGGCCCCGTTCACATGAGCTGCGTAAAACACGCGTTGGCTGGCTATCAAGATTAAGCTCTTCAAGGTCGAAAAGATAGATACTGGAATTAAAGGAATAAATAAACATAATTTAACGGCGGCCTTGCCATACGCGCGTTAAAGAACCTCATGCGAACGGGGCCTTAGCACTGCAGTGAAGCAAAAATTATACCACATCACATGCTATAATTATGCATTGTAAGCAGAAGAGACCGAATTTAAACATCTGCTTCAATCAAGGTCACTCCTTATAAGAGGAAGTAAAATATTAACAAAGCTAGCTTCGATTTGAAAATCCGCAGAACTTTCCGGATGACCCAATACTTACAAGAAATAATTTGTATTCTTTGAAATATACTATCAAAATGGAATTCTACAACACCCCATAACTTAAGTATATTTTTTACAAGCCAAACAATATTTATCATCTTTTTTGAAACTTCACAGATTGCTGAAATCTAAATTAGTAACAACTAAAAATCCACATTGCTGCCCTGGAAATCTTTATTTTATCCACTATGATTTTTCTTGTGTAAAGATTCCAAACTGAAGCTGGTCCTAAACTTTCAGCCGAAGACATTTAACTGCCGATCTAATCTTGTTTTATACTCAAACCTCTAACAGGACAAGTTCTTTCCGGTTACTGCCAAGTTTCAAAGAAAGGAAATTATTTTCAGCACCCCAGGGTCCACTACACACCGTTGGACTAATTAAGATCCGGCACTTAAATTTCGAATTCATGTTCCTTTAATAGGACGTGGAAAATTTATACCTGTTCGATGGATAGTGAAGTTACACTGTCTTCCTGCTGAAACCAGAAGGAGTGTTAAGGCTTAAACCTAGCTAACGGATAATTTGTTGCATATATTTATTTAAAAGCAAAGTGCTTCAAGCCATGGAGGAGCTGATAATAGCAATTTTTCTCAAAGAAACTGTAAAAAAAAAGAACAAATTGAAAATAAGTATGTTTAATAAACAGTTCATTTTTGTTAGTTAATTTTTATTTATTTCGTGAATTCTAAATGTTAGTTCAGAGTAACAAACGGTTTCGCTGTTCTAGTCATGTATCGAAAAAGTCACACTCCTGTATAAACTACTAGCCACTTTGTGGTTAGCCCGGCGTTGCCCGTGCCCGTGGTGTAAGGTATAATCTGGTGTAAAATTTTCTGCAGATTTGAAATCCATTGAAATTTTCTATCTATCTTTAACAAATCCAATTTTACGAGAAAAAGAGCTAAACAAAATCAAATTAAACAAAAAGAACTAAAAACCCGGTCAAAATATATTTTATTTTTTGTTCTCCTTCGCTGAAATGGAATAGGGCAGGAAATGCAATCTGTTTATATTTTTATTTTAACGCGAAGGGTTGAAAATGCAATCTGTTTATTTTTGGAAAGCGAAAGTTTACGTGACGTCACAATCTCTTGCGAAAATATAAAAGAAAAAAAGAAAATCAAACATAAAAAGGATTTATCTGGTGTAAAATTGTCCGCATATTTCAAATCCGTTAAAATTTTTATTCTACCTTTAACGATAGCTGAAATAAAAAAAAAGCACTGAAGAACGCCAGTGATAACTTTAGTAATATCTTTTGCTTCACTAGAATCCGTTTCGCAGGAAATCAAATTGAATGAATTTTGAAATAAACGAAGGTCATTCGAATGTGTTCGCTCCCATTCTAGAGACGGGAAATGAAAAAAACTTGGCATGGTTCCAAAGGTTGGCGTCATGGTGACGTGAAGCCGAAAAGTCTAAATTTTGATGTTTATTCATTCCGAGGAAGGAGGAAGAATGGTGAAAAAAACTATTAAATTCATTTAAAAATGTTCTGGATTAAATTTTAAAATTCGTCTCGACCCTAAAATTTTGCAAAACATTCGGACTACCCGTGTGCCAAATCTCATTATTGTAAGTGCCAGATTCGTCAGGACTTTGAGTCCAAGAAAACAATTAAACAAACACTTCCTTTTATGATATTAGAGATTTCTACTTTAATTTATGTCTATTATACGGATTAAATAAATGAAGAACTATCGTACTGTTAGGACCAAAAGCAGTGTAACGCTCAAACCTCTCTAAGGAATAATTTGTTGCAAGTATTTGTTTAAAAGAAAAGTACTTCAAGTCATGTAAGATGAGCTGTTAATCGGCGTTTTCCTCCAAGGAACTGTAAGTAACGATTAACGTGATAATAAATGTTTTCAATAAACGGTTCATTTTCTTTGGATGCGATACATTTATTTCATGAACTTTATATGTAGATCACACAATAACAAAATTTTCACCTTTGTTGCCATGTGCTGAACAAATTACATTCCTTTCTGACTTACTGAATACATTTGTTATTGGGAAGAATCGAATCCAACTATCACGGTATTCAGTTAACATACTATATGGACGAATGAATTTTAAATTTGTTTTAATTTCCCAAGTGATTTTAAATTGCAGGAAACTTTAAAACCGTATCCTGCTCTTAGAGGTATTACCAAGTTTTAAACTTCTGATGGTTAATAGCTAAATAAGGTATTGAACTTTTTAAACTGAATGCTTTGTCAGATTTTCTCTCATTGTGCTAATACAATATAGGAAGATCGCGAAAACTGTGTTTTCACAATTGTATTAAGTTGGATTGATAAAGCTGCATGTTTTTAGAGTGACCGATATACATCGTTAAAATTCGCTCTTTATTATTAATCCAATGTGCAGTTTATCAAATTAAAACACATAACATAGCATAAATTTATGTTTCTGTAGTGTGAAGAAATAATATTCAATTTAGAATTTTGCAAATTTAGTGATAAAAAGTACTTAAATACATTTGAAGGTTTAAAAAATGTGAAATACTACAGTAAATTTCTATTGTAATTCATCTTAAATTACTAAAATCCACACCTAGACTTTTCACTAAAATATGGTACTACCATTTTTATTTACCGAGAGAGAAGTTATAACAAAATATCTTAATTTATTTCCTTGCAAAAACTTCAAGTTTAAGTCATTAGAACAGAATTCCAGTTCTGAAAAACTTTCTAAAGTGGTTGCATTTATGGTTACATTAATGAAACCACACTGGAGAGATCTAAATTCATTATTGAACCTAAAAATTTCCTTTTGATGATTTTAATGAGATAGCTACAAAGTTAAAAATGTACTTTTCTGTGTCTGTTTACTGTAATACATTGAAATTAAAAAAGGAATGAATGAATACCATAAATTAAGGGTAAGATGCAATATACAACGAAGAAATTCGTGTGTGTGTGTTTGAAGGCTAAAAATCACTCACAGTAGTAACAGGTGTAAGAAATAGAACGAGACTGATTGGTTGACTATAATTAACATATCTGGAGTTACGTCACAGCACAAGATTGCTAAAATATTATACGAGCTAAAGCGGAAGGTGTCTTGTGACTGAATGATTTTTTCATGTGTGTGTGTTTAGCTGTCTGTGTTAGTTATTTGTTGTTATGTCGAGTGATACAATTTTGTTAACAAGACATTTCGATAGTCTTACCCATAGAAGAATTGTAGGGAAAATGGTGGAATGTCGTTTAACGCGAGATGTGGCTAATGGGTTGGAGTGGGCCAAAGTATAGTCACAAAGGTGTGAAAACATCTTTCCGAAAGTGTAACTGCTGTCAGACGGCACAGAAGTGGTTGTCAAAACATAAAAAAACTCCACCTTAAGATCTTCATACGACAGTAAGGACGAAAAGACATCGTAACATAACTGCTGGAAGGTTAGCAAGAAAGCCTCATACAAGTACGTGTATATTATATCGTGTGCCAGGTTGAATCATGTTGGTTTGTATTCACATTAATCAGTACACTGCGTTTCTTTGACTACATCACAAAAGAACATAGGTTTAGATGGTGTCGTAAACATATTGAACGGACAAGCAATGTACCAATGTTCTGTTCACAAACAGAAGTGGACTTTGTTGGTCGTCTGATTATATTCACCAATAAATCTGGGTAGAACTTCGCATTGCCTATGCTACCACCAACATCCTGGATGTAGACAATAATAGGGGAGGTGCCATGAGAGTCCTAGGCTATATCATTATGAATAAGCGTACCGAACTTTACGTGATGCAAAATGGAACCTTGAACCAAATGATACGTAAAACTCTAAACTTTGAGAAATCTGATTCACTATCTAAGTAATACATTTGTATTAGAATTATTAAAATATTAAATAATAATATATTTATTCCTTTTTGTTTTCAACAATATCTTCTCAAAACATGTATTTTAGATTAATAATTTTGTATTTTACATTGCAAAATTCGATGTACAACTCTTAGGTTAGCCACATAAAAGCAGTTTCAGAAAATATTCTAGATGGCATTTCACCTCAATTTAGTTAACATTTTGTCCAGATAATTTCTTCCTTATTTTTATATTGTAGTGCAGAACGAATTTAAGTAAACACGTTTTACTGACCTCCCTGGAACATTAAATGTTGAGAATCTGTTACACCATTTTGCTCTTAAATTTTATATTCTAAGTTGTTTGACGCGAACAAAAATAGAATTTCACCAGGACGTTGTTCCACTGAATAAAACGGAACAAAAAGCCGTTTATTTTAAGTGCAAATACTTGTACCTTGCTCTACCTTTTTAAAAAGGATCAATGGTTTCAAGGTAGATTATTTTCAACTATTAATTTGAAGGAGACAAACGAAATACTTGTTTAAGACTCTTTTCGAAAGTGTGCATCCTCACCATAGGTAATCGTGTTACTTTTTCGTAAAATAGCAGAAGATTCTACTTGTTTCGTGGAATATTTCTGCTTAAAAAGTATTTGAGATCACTGAAAAAGAATTTGTTTACTTAACTTTGTTAAACTCTGCTGACACATTTGTGCCAGAATAACTCAGTCAGTTTGCTAGGAAGCGAAATATTTATTTGTGGTTAACCGGATTTTTATGTAAATTTAAAAAAATGTAAATAAAAGGGGAAAATTTTCAGTATTGAAAACCAAAGTATCTTTCTCTACTCATGCAGAAGAAAATATATAAATTCAGATTGTTATACAAAGTACGGTGGGTTCTATACTAATATTGATCAAATAATATTGTGACAGAATAAATAAAATTATATATTATAAAATATATCATGTAAAAAATAAAATATTTATGACACACTTTGTTTAATCGTAATAATTTGAAAAGTAATTTGGAAGCCAACATTCCATCCTATTCGCCTTTTGTAGTCTGTTTATTTTTCACATGATTAAATTTTGCTTGGAATGTTCTGCAAGGAATATTCTAGATGGAATGTTCTAGATAGATCACACATGAATATTTATAAACGAGTAACAGTAGCTGAACAATGTTCTTTTTTTACATTCAGAACAGAGGTCAGGTATTAGCTTAGTTTTTAAGCACCAACTTAGATTTTTTTGTATTCGTATTCTGAGTGTGTGCGGAGACAGTAGCGTGCTCCTCAATCCATGAGGGATTTTGCCTTGGGGTTCAATACCCTTTTGTGTTATATTCTTCACAAGAAAGTACTGTCCATTGGTGATTGAATTCATGATTCAACAATAAAATTCATACAGTCCACTATCACTGGTCGTGTGTGTGAATTAGTTTACTAGTAAATGAGCTTAGACGAGACTTCTACACACTTTAATCAGTAAAAGGTTTTTCATATGCAAGACTTTATAAATATTTTTGCAATACTTAAAATGCCTTAACTGTTACTTTCTAAATTTAAAGTACGTATATTGTATCCAACAATACATACGTTAATGTCGAAATAAGGAGACGTAAAAAATTGTACTTGACATTACTGAAACAGAAAGGGTTTCTTTAGCGATACAATATTTATTATAGTATCTACTATTTTAAATGTAATTTAGATATTTTGAGATAATTTCAGTTCTCTCTTTTGAGTCCTTACATTACCAAATTTGGTGCACGTATTCTTTAGATCTCTGCGGGTAACACAGTCTACATATTAATCACCGGTTCTGTTCTATATCCTACGTTTTCAGTTGGGGCTATAAAAAATTCGAAATGCTCATAGGAATGGCATTAAGTAATATTATGATTCCTGTACTCAACTCAGAGGGTAGGTTATGCTAGAAAAACAATATTTTTCAAAAACATTTAAAGAATTTAAATTTTAAAACGTATGCTTGAACATAATTTATTATTTCTTTCAAAACATCAATATTTATAAATGTTTGACTAATTGTATGAAATGGATTAAAAAAAACACATTTAATTTTATATACCTTGCGTTTTTTAACAGTGAGTTCATTTAATGCGAAAAGTACAAATATTAAACCCACTGAAGTGCTATTTTGCTACTTGGCATCTGTCAACAAAATTAATATTTCCTCATATTTTTAAGAAATATGAGTTAATGAATCTGAGTTAACAATGCACAATAATGCGGTCGTGTTTGAACATTTCGAACATTAATTTTCCAATGTTTTACGTGTTTTAAATAAATGTTTTAGGAGTAAGATTTTAACTCAAAATATATCACTTAAGATATGAGTAAATTTCTTGTGTGGTGGTATGTGTATAGTTGGACTAATTTTCCATGAAAGGTATTAATTCAATGCAAAATGATTTATTTTAATCTTTTAAAGTAAGACGGCAATTTTTAACATTAAAAAGAGGGCAACGTTAAAATAAATTTATTTTAATATATGACAGTTAATTTTAAATAAGACAGTTCACCTTAAACTAAGACAGTTCGCCTTAAACTAAGACAGTTCACCTTAAACTAAGACATGTTGTAGCCTTACGTTGCAATTCAAAGAGTTTTTAAAAATTTGACGTAGGTATTTAAGAAGGTATTAAAGTCAGAAAAACTCTCTACTCTCACTCTCTCTCTATCTCTTACATTTTTTCAGATTATGATATTGGAATTTATTGAAAGCTGTAACCAATGTTTAAGAAACAACATTTATTACTTTAAATAAATGCGCAATTTTCATTTAAGTGCCATTTCTCAGAATTGATGGAAAACGTACGACATAAAATAATTTTAAAATAATGCGTCAGTTGGAGTACATTGATTTTAAAGTAAAATTTTGCTGATCTTGGAATAATATCACGGTTTAAAATATTCTAACTAGGATTTTTGAAAAGGTTAAAGTTTAGGTGTTAAGTGTAAAAATATCTATTCCTATATAAATTTGATCTCAAACGCTCATTGAAAACATCGATTTTCTCTTAAAAACACGGTGAAATTGACCCTTGGGATTTGAAAAATTGCATTGGTTAATTTCGTTTTGTCTACTGAGGACATTTCATTTTAAAACACTCTGTTATTTTACATGTTGAATGGAATTTTAAGTAAAAAATGTATTTGTTTGTGTGTGAAAAGAAAGTACTCATGAATATCGTATCAATTTTCTTTGTCAGCTTTTCACGATGCTGGTTGAATTCGGAAATATCGCATTACTAATGCAAGAGTGCGATAGAGAAGTAAAAAAATTCTGACAGAAATACCGGCTGCAATAAAAAGTTGTTAAGTTTTTCATTTTTGTTGGAAAGGAACTTAAAGAGTATTCACAATCGCTCCGAAATTCAAAATAACCTTTCGTAATAGGTCTCACACTCACTTTTTGTATTTTTCTCATACGATGCGTTGGATGTGAAACTGATTACATATATGGATAAAGCATGCATTTATATTATTTCCAAAGTAAATTGTAGAACCTATAAAAAATCTTCAAAATGGAGCTTAAAAAATTATTTTCCACACTCTTATTTTTTCAATACATACTTGTATTTTCTGATATTTCTATTTTTCTATGATAAGTGTGAAGGTGATTGTTTGGATAACTTTCAATTTGTGTTTCAGCAAATCAACCCGTACAGAGCAATGTAATTATCTCCGTATACTTGTAAGAAACATACTTAAGTATTCATTATTATATTATCTCAATCTTGCAATTAAGATACTCAAATTAAAATTATGAATTAAAGCTTAGTATGAAAGCTAGAAATTTTCTACCATTCAGAAATTGAAAATTATAGTAATCAGACAACCTAAATTCTGAATTGAAAATTTATTAAATTACCACCTTATTTCATAATTTATAAACAGGTAACCAGGGAAGTCCATTTTGCTTTAACCAATAGAGATAAATGATACAGAAAGTATATAAAGCAATATTTTTCAGAAAAGTAGGCATCTTCTGCTTCATTGACCTTTCACCAATGATTCATCACCTTTTTATATTTAATTTTACATCTTTGGTATCAAAAATTGCTTAATCTCGCTTTCGATAGATTTTAGAATAGTAATTGATTTTTTAAATGATTACTTCTTGTCAATAAAAGATGATACTCTAAAGATGAAATGTCCGGGGAATATGGAGGTGAAGTAGAAGTTCCCTTCCGAGTCTAATAAACCTTTCCGTAATCGCTGGTGTTGTGTGGCCTGGAATTGTCCTGATGAATAACTCCTAGTAACCAATACTGGTTGCTTCTGGGTCAATGCAACTGCTAACCATTACAACAGTGCTGAGTAGATTTCAGATATAATGGTTTCCTAACTGAGTAGAAGTTCAAAGTGAACAATCCTGGCAGAGGTCCAACCAAAACAAGGGAGGACATTTTATTTGGGGATATTGGGTTTTGAAGTCAATGGCTTTAGCAGCATCTCCAATGGGGAGCACGCTTCATGCTGTATTGTATCCATTTTTCAATATGCATTCGTCAATAATATGAATCGATAATAATAAATGGTTCATTTTTGTGGCATGACAACAAATAGTTAGCCGCCGAACTTGTTGGTTGCATTCCACTCTTGTGAAACTTACTGGCACGGCTTCCATGGTTTTCCAAGCCGATGTAAAAACGATACAACATATGGAGGATTTTACCTCTTAAAATTCATTAAATCGTTTAACGAGTTTTCTACAAGTTTGACTGCAGACTAAATTGGCAACATTTTAATGAACTAATACACAAATTTTCAAGGTTTTTTTTTTAAATTTCACTAAACTTCTGCAAGTTCACTCATGACTTGTTGAAAACTAATCTGTTTGGCTTTAAAGTTTCTGTTTATTGTTACGAACAATACCATTTAAGTATAAGGAACAAAATCAAAGGAAGCTTTTCACTAATTGTTTGAGTGTAGCAAATTTTTCATTCAACATTCCTGACAACTAAAAGTGAATATTTTTTATAGGAATTCAAAAAGTCTTACTTTTATGAAAAACATCTGTAAAAAAAATTTGATATAGTTTAATTTACACTATTGACTATCAAAAAACTGAAGATTGACTGAATTAAAAAACTTGAAGATTGTGAGGCAAACATTATATTTTTTATTGACAAAACAAGCCCGATTTTGACACAGTATCATACTGAGATCCTTTTTAAAACTCTAAACTATTCTTGTCGTAAGTGTAATATAACGACAAATTCTCCGAAAAATTTTACTTTTTCTTAAGTCTGCGTAACCCCATTTTAATCGATTGAAAGATCCTATGTGCAGCTTTAAAATGACTAAACTTAGAAACGTCACAAACTTTCTTGTTTACCTGATATATAAAACTTCAAACATAAAAGGGTATAAAAATAAAAGAAAACACCACAGGAAAGTAATTATAAATATCAGACATACATGGAACAATGGAGATTCATTTTTATAAAGTATAAAATTTGAAAAGAAATATTATTTAAATCACTAGGGAGCTCCCCCCCCCTGTTCGCTATCGCTCGACAAACCCCAATGATTGCTACGCAATCATAAGGAGTTCGCTTCGCGAACTATACTTTCAACAATGAGGGGATGTGATTGCTTCACAATCCATCCTCATTTAGATCGCTGCTCGATTGATCCAGGACATCTAGTACGACGTTAACATTACAGATTCCCTTCCCTTCCCATTGCGATATTTACCGCATGCGCGCGAGTAACAGAAAGTTGCCTACTTTCATATATATATATATATATATATATATATATATATATATATATATATATATATATATATATATATACCCTGCTGGCCACCGTAAATGTAACGACCTGAAGGAAATATGCAAATAATATGAAATTTACAACATGCATTAGCGGAGGTGAGATATGCAAATGATTAGAATTTCAGCGCAGACGCACATCACCCGCGCCTGTGGCGCCACTTCAAAGCGCTATTTAAGGCTTGGAGATTTCGACGATTTCAAGTACGGCAATTGTGTTTTTCTTGAGGTTTAAAAAAAAAAACGATCAATTAAGCCTCGTAGAAAACAGCGATCATCTTTTGATCAAGTATCCGATTTCCACAGAGGAAGGATAGTGGCCTACCGAGATTGTTGATTATCTTTCAGGGAAATCGGCAGTCGTGTAGGACGAAATCAAACAACTGTAATGCGGATATGTGATCGTTGGATGCAGGAAGGTACGACGGACCGACGTATTCGATCGCATCCACCTCAGTGCACCACTTCACGTGATGACAGGCATATTGTGCGTTTGGCAGTGACGGATCGCTCAGCCACATCACGAACCATAGTACAGCAGATTCAGTCTGTAACGCATCATACAGTGTCTGCGCGTACCATTAGACGCCGTTTACAGCAGAGTGGTCTGTCCGCAAGACATCCATTGCATCGTCTATCCTTGACGCAGAACCACAGACGTCTCCGGCGCTAATGGTGCGATGAAAGGAGGATGTGGACGGCAGAATGGAATGAAATTGTCTTTACTGACGAGTCACGCTTCTGTCTGCAATACCACGATGGCCTGATTTGTGTCTGGAGACACCGTGGAAAGAGGATGCTGAACAACTGCGTTATGCACCGCCACACTGGTCCTGCACCGGGTATTATGGTATGGGGCGCTATTGGATATCACTCTCGCACTCCTCTAGTACACATTGCCGGTACTTTAAACAGCCAGCGCTACATCTCCGAGATGTTGGAGCCAGTTGTCCTTCCTTACCTTCAGGGCTTGCCCACAGCCATATTTCAACAGGATAATGCTCGACCACACGTAGCACGCATTGTCCAAGGGTTCTTCGTCAATCGCCAGATTGAATTGCTTTCCTGGCAGTTCGCTCTCCGGATCTTTCACCGATAGAAAACATGTGGTCCATGGTTGCTCAACGATTGAACCAGATTACATCACCAGCTGACACACCAGATCAACTTTGGCAACGCGTGGAAGCTGCTTGCTCTGCTGTACCCCAAGAACACATCCAAAGTCTCTTTGAATCAGTGCCGAGGCGTGTGGCAGCGGTGATCTCCAACGATGGCGGCTACTACGGCTGCTGATTTTGGCAGGAACCACACTTCACAGAAATCTATAAATTTAATCATTTGACACTTGGTTAACATGTTATCTACAAAATAAATTTGTTTGTCATATCTCTTGTCTTTCTTGGTGTTGCAATTCGGGTGGCCAGCAGTGTATATATATATATATATATATATATATATATATATATATATATATATATATATATATATATATATATATATATATATATATATATATATATATATATATATATATATATATATATAATCTTTTTCAGAAAAAATTATTTCATTTCTCAACAATCTTTATTGAGAGGGCTATACATTTAGTTAAGCGAGTATCAAATTTTATCATTCGTTGGAAAAGTAAGTTTTGTCACTGGCTGAAAAATATGCATTGACGGCAGCTATTGCATCTGGAAAAATACCTTCCCAAAATTTTTAAGTTCGGCAACCCAAAGAAGTCGCACGAGGCTAAGTCGGGGGAAATAGGGTAGCCGAAGAATAATTTTGAGTCTGCAATGGAAACAACTGGCTAAATAACTAGAAAATTAAACTCAACCTAGACAAATCTTACTGTCATAATATTTGGAACAGATTCACCATTGATAAAAATTCAAATATATAGCCAGCAAATAGAATGTGTCACTCAGGCTACATACGGTGGAGTTATCTTAGATAAACACCTAAAAATTGGTCACAACATTCAGTCTATAAAAACTAAACTTAAAAAGCAAGATAGCAGGATATTCCTACTAATATCACGTAGCTCGTAACTTTCAACACAAAACAAATTATGGTTTACCAGTACTACCTTCAACCAGTTATCACATATGCAGCACCTATATGGGATTGCAGTCAAAACAGCCATCTGAAAATAGAAAGCCTACAAAAGATTGCCCTTAGAACAATAGTTAAAGCTAGATGATTCTACTGTAATAAAGATTAATCATCCACCCTTAAAATTACCACAGAAAGAAAATTCATTACCCACCAAACAAATTTTTTAACTCACTTGGTAATATTAACAACCAATTATGAAATATAAATTTCCTCTGAAATTTTTTTAAAAAATGAATTTCCTAATGAAATATAAAAGGCCTCTGTGATTCTTGGAAATGGAATTCGCGAGTCAAATCTTGTTTTTCTAAGATTAATTATTATTCCTAAAATCTTAATAATTTATCTGTAACTTTAAGGATCAATTAAACGTAAAACTAAATTGATTGGATGTAAGAATTTGTTCACTGTAAGATCTTATATAGGCTACATCCGTTCATAGGTTAAACTAGGGCTCAACGAGGACACCATGGCTGATGGCGCTCTGTAGTACTTAGCTATCATAACCATATAGAAATATTATATTCTAAACTACATAGAACTATCAAACAGCGAGAGTAATATTCAAATTACCTTTTTAATAGCATTTTAAACAACTGTACTGCACTACAACAGAAAAGCATCATCTTAAAACACTCATCTGTCATACTGGAGATTAAGGCCCTTGTGGGACCATAATCTCCATCAAATTCAACTATATAACTTTGGAAATTACTTTTGAAAACACTTTTGTATCTGCGCTAAAAACGGCTCGTACGTAAAATTCAAATAAAAATAAGCTATTACACCTCTTAGCCGAATTCTGGCCCAGATAAGTGGAAAGCGTCTCTAATTACATCCCTTCCTCTCTGAGTCGCTATAGTAACTCAAAAATCTTTAAGTGGTGGGATACTTGCTCTCATTTTTGAAAGAAACTAAGAGACCTAGAAAATGCAACCATGTGAAATACAGTACTTCGTTGTAAGCGCCCAAAATAGCTCATGTAGTCGTGAATAATTTTCTATCTGTAAACTTCTGAAAATTCAGCGACGCGAAAAGACGCTCACTCACAAGTCAAATTTTCTTTTGTGATTTCAGACAGAGGAAAGTGTGCATTATGGAGCTAACTAATGCTTGCAAGTGTAAGAAAAGGCTCGAATTAAAATACAACTCATGGCTATACACACTGTGAACATCTAATTAAAACTTTTACATTACGTTTAGTGAAATTCTCAAACGCGCATTATTAAAAATTGTGTCTTTTGTATTGTAAATATGTTGGCCCCTGGATCCGCAGCATACTGGTCTTTGGTATAACAGTACCCAGGTTCAAAACCCGCTCCAAAGACATATACGAGTATGTTCGTCATATTAAGAAGTAGGCTCCGGTCTGAAAAGGTCTTCTGTCTCTAAAAAGTGTCTGTAGAGTGACTAATCTAAGTTAATGTAATGTACTTATGTTTCAAATACTTCCAAACAGTAGAAGCACGTCCCACATCAAATACTTCCTTGTGTATTCAACTTAAAAATCTATATATACAGTGGATCAAACAAATATTGAGACACAACAAACATTTATTCATTTCATTAAGGACAAATAACTAGTATATGTATCAAAACTAATCAATTTTCCTTTTTATTTAGTACCTTAGGATTGTATTAAAGCGTAAAAATTAAGTTAAATTTAATAAATAAAATAATTTGCACTCTTTGTGTTCACTGTAAAAATATTGGCCAAATTTTTTTAGATAATTCTGTAAGTTTAATAAATAGACAAATTTCTGGTAAAAGATGTTAATTTTAGCATTACCTGTTTTAAAAACTCATTTAATCCAATAGCCTCATTTCTATTTTACCTTTATTTCCTTTATTATCACTAAATGTATAAAAAATTTTATGTTTCGTTTGTATTAATTTTATTTCATTTTTTGCTTGATAAATTTGGTTTGTCTCTAAGATATTTTATGTTAGCCTAAAATTTTTTTTCGGAAAATTATAAATGACTAGTGGGGTTGCTTTCTGCTTGCTAACGCTCTCCAAACACCGGAGGATATTGCTTTGCAAATGTCATTGGTTCGATGCGCGTACCTTGCTAGTTTCGATCCCATCAATGCCCCAGCAGAAATAATTGTTTACAAAATATGACATTCCAAAAAAATATTTTTCAAACATAAATTTGTTGCACTACAGAAAAGTTATACAGTACCTCTGGAATCAGAACTCGAACAATTTGGAATTCAAACGAAAACTTTGAGCAAATTTTGACTCGAAATGTGAGCGCTGTTTAGGAAATCGAATACCCAGTATGCTGTTTGTAAGCTTAAACAACTCGACTAATATTTTTTTTTCAAAAAATTTCATCCGATAACACTAAAAATTCAATTGAAGCGCGAGGCTTCGTGGTAAATAAACAATCGTATAGTGTTGCCAAAACGCGATAACAAATAATGTCTTTGTTGTGTGCCACATAAGAGAATTATATATATATATATATATATATATATCTGAAAAGGTCTTCTATCACTAAATATATATATATATATATATATATATATATATATATATATATCATCAAAATTTGGTCGAGTGCTTCAATACCTTTTCGATTTATTGTTCAGTCACGAAAATATCCAAACCAACTCCTTCATTTTTAGCACTATTAATAGTAAAACGAATTCAATGACATCATTCACTATGAGAAGCGTCCTATACAAATTTAAATGCAAAAAAATATTGAATAAGGGGCCGGCTTCATATCAAATATTGCATAAACAAAGACATTTCAAATGGTAACACAATGTTTTGATGCCTTAATTAGATTCAACATAGTAAAATTAGTTTAAATATGAAAAGTAATGACTATAATATCATTATACCCAAAGATATTGAATTTTAAAGTCGCTGTCTTTTTTAGGGATCATCTCCACAATGAAAGCCACTATCCGTAGATCGAGAGTACTTGCAGTTAATCAGAAATTGCTAATTTGATGCTTGAATAAAAGAAGATTACAAGGATCACCAACCCTCCTGGTGGTTATCTCTACAAGGTATCTATCTCCTCATTAGCAAAATTGAACAGATCAAAAGGGACGAGAAATTTGGAAAGAATGATAATCAATATTTAGTATTTAGTAGTTACAATTTTTAACAGTTAATGACAACTGTGTATTCAGTAACTATTAAATGAAATTTTCATAACACTGAATAAATATCATCGTAAGTTAGCAATAGTCCTTAAGACGGCTATCGTAAAAACAACGTTCCTGATTGATATCTAATTTACATGAAAATAACATTCAGTTACGTATGGTGTTTTATGAACGAGTTTCAGAAATGAATACCATGTTACTTACTACACATGTAGTTTATAAAACAGCGTTGGATCATTCAAGCATATTCCTGTCACCCGTTCTATCAATCATCAAATCAGCATCTTTTGAATATGACCTGAAGGAAGCGATATGAACCATTTCCCCTCGATTTTCAAACAACGATGAGTAAAAGCCCTAGGCACTGCCGCGATGCACAAGTTTTTGTTCTTAAAGCACTGTTCAACCTCCTCTACATCCAACGAATAATGGATGTTCTTCATTGTGGTGAAAAGTGAGAAACATTTAAAAGTGATTGTAAAAAAGACTGTTTAGTCGATCGATTGAAATCAAATTACTCTGAAGGAAGGAAAACCGATAATCCCCTACTCCAGGTGACGATCGGTTTCAATTTATCTGAAATCGCAACTTGTGGATGTCTCGGATACTTAAAACAAACCTGTAAAAAAGTATGCAACACCAATGACAACCCAACTTTACTGAAAAGCACATTTCGAGCATGATCAGAACAAGAGTTCCTACTATACACTATATGGACAAAAGTACTTAGAATACATGTTTTTCAGAGAAAATGCTTTTTTTATTTTATTTTAGTAACGGGTAGAACTTCCTAATGATTGTAGTACAGTTGAACCACGTCAATGCATACTTTTCACAAGTTCCCTGTTAGCCTGGGAAGGAATAGCTCGTCATGCCTCTTGCATGGCTGTGAGAAGAGATTGCCGTGAAAATGGGCGTGCGCGGCGTTGTCGTACTCGTAGCTCCAGATTGTACCATAAGATTGAGATAAGGGCTCTTATCCAGCCAGTCAAGCAAATTCACCTTATTTTCAGGAAACCAGTCCACCACACGTTTTGCAGTATGACATGGAGCTCGATCCTGTTTTAAGGAACCTACTTCTGTTTAACTTTACTGTTTGTAACTTACTGTAACTTTACAGTTTGTTTAGTATTGCCATAGTGTAGCGAATGCCGAATTATGCAGAACGTCGAGGTACACGTCAGCGTTCATGGTACCAGGTAGATAAAGCAATGGGCTGAGTCCTAACCAAGAAAACAACACCATACTAAGTGGATCCTCCTCCGAATTTTTGAAGTGTCCGAATACTTTTGTCCATATAGTGTCCTAGGCTGTTCGTAATGGAATTAGTGCTCCATGGCATGCAAGGAATAAGTATATCACTTTATAATTTATAACGATTGGAAGAACCTTAAGGCAGAAATTCTAAACCAAATATTTACAACGGCACTACGATATATTTTTCGTATTCGATATAGCACCTTTATATCAGGAGGAGAAGGAATTGGTATTGTATGGTACCAGACCCTAGAGTGCTCTGAAAAACAAGAGAGTCTGTGCTGTGTAATGTTAAGCCTACTTTCCACATTCAATGTATCATAAAAATTTTCATAGTGTTCCTATTCATAAAGCTGTTTATTAAAACATAATAGAGAACGTACACTTTTTTTTTATCCAAGTAAACATTAAGTATTTGGGATAGATGTTTATTTCATAAAGAGGTCGTATCCATATGGAGGATCAGTTTGACTTATGCGACACCTTGAATGTATATGTCTTATACTGTCCAAACATTAAACTTTAGATGGTTGGACTGTAAATCCGATTTTGAACAGTATAATAAAATAATTTTGGTATATTCCCTCGTCGACATCGACTCATTATCTTACATTTATTCAGATACTCAATACCTGGTTGCACTATATCGAGAAATGTATTTCCATATTGTAATCTTCTTTAAAAAACATTTAACATTTTCAAAATGTTTATAATTTAGAGTTTTTGACCAAAACGCTATTGACTAATTCTTAAACGGGTGTATGGTAAGAACTTCTTCTCGCCAGTTAATAAGTTTCTGTTATAAGCCGACGATATAAGAAATTTATTTAATGTTAATCATTTGTCCTTGATACGAAGTAACTGTAAACATATAGTAACAAACAAACAAATGATCCTCCGGGATCAAGATACAATAAAGTAAACTAAACACTATTTGTGAACCTGGCCCCATTTTCGCTTCATTTTAGCATAATTAAATTATCCGTTGTTTCGCACTGATAGTCATATCATTCTGTCGTTCCTACTTTTTTCTGTTGCTTTATTAATCACAATGGTAATGTTTGAAGAAAAAGTTCCATCTATTGCCCTGCATTTTTCGCCTTTTATAATCTTTATCTTATTTATAGTCGCCAACTCTATTCATTAATTTTCGAAATAAAAGCATCATTTAGGAACTAATAAGATTAGAATAAAAAAACTGCATCTTTATTAAATCAAGCAGAAAAACGTTAATTTAAGCAAATACAAATTTAATTTAGAGAATAAAAGTTCTAAAGATCGATTAAATATCCACACAAAAGGCTAATCTTTCCAGATTAATTTTGAATATGAAATGAAAGTATATTTCATTAATTTCTTTCGAAAAATTCTTTTCGGGGAATCTCTATTCAATTTTAGAAAACTTTCATTGTACTAGTTCATTAATTTTGGGAGTTAAGTACGATGCGAATCTAATCAATTTTAAAAATTATGAATCGTTAGAAACAAAATCCCGATTTAGATATGAACTGATTTGGTATGTGGAATAAGAAATTGCACAAATTATGTATTCTAAAAAATTGTAATATCTCACGTTTCAACAAGAGAAATTTATCCATTTCCTTCGGAAGGTTAATTAACTTTTTACCTTTTACTTAACTTCCGCATGTCTATTTGCAACGTATTAAAAATTTTCATACTTCTGTGTAATGCCGTTTTTTCGGTTATGAAATCATTGCTGTTATGTTTCGGAAAAAGATAGAAAAAATTTCATTTCAATTAAAAAATTATGGAAACAATAAAAGATTGACGACTTATTTTATGTTTGTTTATACAAAGATCTTTAAATTCACGACAAAAAGTAGAGAGGAATGTAAAAGGAAGGATTAACATAAATAACCTAAAATATATAGTTTTACCAGTCGTAAAGCCAGTTGAGATAAGAATATGACGGCTAATTATCTGATAATAATTAGTGATAAAAGCAAAGAATGAGTGTTTATTGGAACATACCCTTAATGTGCTTCGCTTTTCATGATTATTTACAACTCAAAATACTTTGAATAGTAAGTAAATTAATAAATCTCACAACTCAAATATACACCACAGACTAAACGAAACTTGCAGGAAATGCAAAACAAGTTAGGAAATGCAAATGATTAGAATTAGAAAGCGATCACGCTTGTGTGGCTCAGAGCCGTGTATATAAAGCCCTGTAAAGGTGCGTTGAATTGTGTGTATCGTCGTTTGCCTGCTGTAAATTATTGATTCAAAGTCAATATGCCCCGCCAAAAACGAGATGGAAGCGCATGATCGGCCTTCGTGAGGGTGGACTTTTGTATCGTTAAATCGCCATTCGCATGGGGTGTCATACCACAACAGTGATGCGTGTTAGGGAAGAGATAGAGCACAGTGAACCGGACAAGATCATGGCGTCATTATGACGTCACCACGGGACGACGGACACATCATCTGGATGGCGGGGACAGTCCGTATAGCGTCATCTGGTGTGTTGGTACAACATTGGAGCACGTCTTCAAGCATGTCATTGTCTGCATTTACGGCTCATCGATATCTGCTGTACCATTGAGTACGTGCAAGGTTTCCTCTGCGCAGGGTTCCCTTGAAACTGAACCACCGACACCTCCGGCTACAATGGGCTAACCAACACAGAAAATGGCGTGCGGATCGGCAACAAATCGTCTTATGATATGAGTTCCACTACAATCTGAACTATGAGGATGGATACGTACTCATCAGACGCCACAAAGGTCAACACCTTCTTCCGGAGTGTCTTATTCAGCGTCGTATTGAACGATCGCCTGGTATTAGGGTCTGGGGTGCTGTTGTATATCAGGGGCAATCCCACCTACTCCAAATTGTGGGGACGCTGAACGGCGGGCGCTACATCAGAGAAGTTGTGGAGCCCGAGGTCCTACCCCTCCTGCAACGCATTCTCGGAGTTGTATTTCAGCAAGACAATGCCCATCTACAGGTTGATCGGAATGTACAAGCCTTCTTCACTGCACGACAGGTTCCACTTCTTCCACGGCTTGCACGTTCCACGGATATGTCGCCCATTGAGCATGTCTGTGAAGCATGAGCATCGGTCGGTGACTCGCAAGTACCGCTAGTAGGACAGAGAGTACGGATGAAATTTAGAATCAGATAGAGGCCATCTGGGGAATGCCATTCCTCAACATGACTTTCAGAATCTGTGTGAATCGATGCCATGACGTGTACAGACCTTCATTGATGCATGTGGCGGCTGCACAAGATATTAATTTCCGACATTACTTTTGCTTTATTGTTCTGTAAATTTGATCGTTCATTTAAACCACTATAAGTTATACGTGGAATAAATTGCATTCATTTGTGATAATTCTTTCAGTGTTGAAATTTTAATTTAAAACAGTAGTGTAATTTCTGAAAGCGCATAATAATACGAAACTTAATAACTCAATTAAATTCGCAGCCCATAACCACATCTCAATTAAAATTATGAATGAAATTAAGAAATGATGATACTCTTGCCGTAACCAGAATTAAAAAGTGACGCAATTATTAGTAATTAGCGCTTAGAAGTTGGAAGGTAGTTGAATTAACTTCTAACTGAATCAATACGACGGTCTAAACGAGAAGGCATGAATACCAAATCGAATTACAAGCAGAATTACCCAACCTTATTCACGTGAAATAAGTGTGAACTGTAGATTGAAAAAAAAAAACCAGAATAATCACTTTTTCCATCGTAGAAAAATGCCATTTCCATTTAAGTATATGAAAAATGATTTGTTAACCACTATTCGACATTTTTATAATTTCGGCACCTTACGATGGATGTAAATCCTATACTACATGTATAAATCCATTTCATATACATCGCATGCCTGATGTAAGATAAAAATTAATAATAAACATGGATACTAGGCGAAAACGTCAAAATATTATTTCTGAGCCGGGGTGATTGTGAATGAACTTTCTTAAATTCGTTTCCGTCGAAACAACCATAAAGTAAACAAATATATTCAGCTTAAAAAACTCCTTAAGATAAAACTTTATTTCATAAGTAGATTATATTTTGTATAAATAAGTAGACTTCGATCACATAAGACAACATTAATAGCACACAAGTTTTGCGATATAAGTTCTTAGTAAAACCTGCCTATTTCGGAATTATAGTATTTCTCACAATTCATATTAATACGTTAAATGATCCATATACTCATAGGAAATATATCGGGTAAAAGATCCTTAAATTTCTTAATGATAACAAAGCGATGGTGGGAAAAGAAGGAAAGAAAGTTCCATGTGTAAGCACCAGTTAAAGGGATTTCATCCTAATCACCCGAAAAATAAAAGGCATAAAAAGAAGCAGTAGATTAATGCGGTAAGAAAAGGAATGGAAACCCTTAAAACCGCGACATTTCATTTCGCTCCGAAGATAAAAGACGCAACTTCAGAAGTCTCCTCGTTTTTTCGTCCTCAAACGGTATCACAAGAAGGGTAGGATATCATTAAACAAATGGATGGAAATAAATCTTGGTTTCACAAGAAAACTTTGAGGAGGCAAATTACTTCGTTCACTCGTAATTTTTCTCGGGTGTATTCCACTATCACTCTGCATACCTTCCCAGTAAATATTTATGTTTTCGAAGTTTATGATCATGCAATACTATTTCTTTTGACTTCAGAAAGAAGTAATAAGTTGAGAAGGAAACTAGGATATAATTAAAGATAAATTATAAAAGTTAAAGATTATTTTAATGCAATTTCTTATTTTTTTCTAAGGTAAGAACATTAATCTTGATGTAACTCGACCAAAAATTAATCGAGAGTTGTCGACTGCTCAGGTTTATTTCTTTATTATCATTGTAAACATTCCTTGAGTGTATAATTGACATTTAATTGACATTGTTTGGTCCAGAATATGGCCCTTGCATCATAAAACTCAACATATCCTCAAATAATGAAATTAATAAAACTGAGTACTATCCTCAATTTTATCCGTATGTTTCGAAAGACCAGATGGATTATCCGAAGGCTGATTTGTGATCACAGAAAACTAACATTGGATAACACTTAACGGCTTCATTAACATTCATTGAGATAGTTTGAGGCATAATACACTACAAGATATTTTGTAAAGTAAAGTAGTAGTTTAAGTTAAAGCAAGTATAAAGTCCATAAGTAAAATTAAGAATGTTGTTTGAGGGTTGTTAAAACCCAACATTCTTGTAACTTGACTTCTTTCAGCGTTTCTGTAATCTAAAGGCATCATAGGTTTGATTAGTCAAAGGGTTTATTTCTTCTTATGTGTTCAGTAAAACTCACTGTGTTTGTTTGTCCATAACTTGAAACTGTCTGTCTGGCCAAACCCTTGCGCTATAAAATTCAATGCAAACAACCTTTCATCGTTGCCGGAAAAATAACCTCGTCGCGTGACCCTTCTCTTAACACCTTCCTCAAGAGTGAAGGGAAAAGTTTAGGGTTTGTAGTCTGGAAATTTTGATCTGATAATTTCTTTTTAGAGCGATTGTTCGCAATCCTTTCTACGTGGCTCTATCCATCATTACTCAACACGCATATGCAGATCCTAGGACACAAATATTCGATTCCTTGGCAGAAACAGGATGTGAGTTTTGAGAAACCTGTTCAAAAGTCTTGATCTGTATGAACTTACTTACCGCACTGGTGTGCAAAACTTAAGGAACTGTACGGTTTTTTCGACTGCTACTTTGTAGTGAAGTGAACAGAAGTAAAAATGATACAAAAGGTTAAGGAACTGATGAATAGAAAGAAAACGATGACAAGAACAGGAATGGACAGCAAAAGAATCTTTGAAGTGTTGGCACTACGCTGGGTGCTATAAGACAAACGGATAACACTAAAAATTAAAAAAAAACCAGCAAGACTCTTTATAGACTGTATGACTACAACGAACACTGATGTAAACTTTGTATCGACCTTTTTATTCAGAGAATGAGGTTGCTGAAGAGTATATGTAATAGCAAAACCCATTCAGATGTTAAAGTCTCTGAGGAGAGGGGTTAAGAAAGAATTTTGAAAATTACAAAATAAAGCTCTTTTTTTTATGTGATTAAAAAAATTGAGGCAAATAGTCCGTCCGAGATTCAAGAAATATGACACTTCTTGTTTTGATCTGAAACGTGTTAATAATTGATGAAGGACAGAATAAAATACTAAAAACATAAAGATACCGAGACTATTTTCTACAGACTCGCAACTAATTCCTTTGAAAACTAGAATATTTTATTTCCTTATCAAACATTTAGAAACAGTTAATATTTGTCGAGCATATTTAAATGGCATTACAATCCAATATTTCTCATCAGATATGCATTACTTTTAGGGCTTGTTGTGCGTTGCGATATAGCCAACATTGATGCATTTGAAAAAGGTAAAAGTTCTCAGAGTTGTGAATTATAAATGAAAGTTTTAATAACAGATTTCTCAACTCTTAAAAATTTATAAATTAGTATCTATGTTATGTAGAGTTGTTTAACTAGATATAATCTCAGAATTATTTAATACAGACTAGTGATACTTTAGTGTATCCCTTTTCGAAGTACTATTTGTGTATGTTTTCTAATTCAAATTACCAGATTCATTAATCTTCTAAATCTATCAGTGTGAACTATGTTATTTCCTGGTATTGGTGTTATATGTCGAATTTTAGACACACACACACACACACACACACACACACACACACACACACACACACACACACACACACACACACACACACACACACACACACACACACACACACACACACACACACACACACACACACACACACACACACACACACACACACACACACACACACACACACACACACACACACACACACACACACACACACACACACACACACACACACACACACACACACACACACACACACACACACACACACACACACACACACACACACACACACACACACACACACACACACACACAGTCCAGTCTAAATGAAATTAGCAAAATGTACTCTCCATCTTTGCAATTACTTCTAGTAAATTTTACCATAAGACTAAATATTCATCGACCATTCTAATTTTCAGAATATTTGTAATAAAGTAAGATAAAATGAATGAATTTTTTTTTAATGTTTGAAACATACTTATTACAATTAGTGCTTCCCAGGAAATTTAGGTGACACTGGGTTTGCTTACCAAGAACCTGCGAGCTGTAGGTTCTATTCACGTAACTAACCTTGGGGTACTACTCACTCTTTTGTCAGAAGATATGTATGCATGTGTACATGTATACATGTTGGTACATACATACATACATAGATATGTATACATGTGTATGCCCAAATGCTTAACGGGAAAAACATTGCTTGGTGTTACTTAGCCAGATCGACAAGTGCCAGATATGGACCTTGTAGTTTAAAAACTAACCTGTTTATCAGGATATTCAATTTAATTCAAACAATGTTACTTTGATTTGTACAATTCTAGTAATTATATTTTGATTACTGTTCGTTTATAGAGATTGCTATGAATAAAAGATAGATACATTTGTATATGTGAAATGCAATCCTTTGATTCAGTAATTTCATTTCATTCAATGAAAGATACCCTCTATGTTCTTCAATTTTTCCATACGCAACGAGTGAAGTTTCAATTTAACAAAATACTTATATTATTTTACCAAAAAAAAATAATAAGTCCTTATGAAAAGCATTTTGATACAAAAAATACTATATTGCATTGGATATAAAGAAAATTACGAGCTAAATTAGTTCAAACTGAAGTATTTGAAAGAACAAAATGTAATGCATCAAGATATATTATGCTACGCAAAGCGAGTGACAACTTTTTAACACGCGGAACATAGTAGTAACTTTCAATAAAATATTTTTGTTTGATAACACAAGCCCTTAAAATGAATTTTGGCTTTCAAAATTAATTCTACTTCAAGAAGTAACACTGAAAAATCCTATTAGCGCGACTGCGAATTCGCAGACTCTCTTGTTTGCTTTACGAAACTATCTTGTTTAGTTTGCTCTTATAAATTTTAAATTGGATTGAAAAGGGCCGTTTTTTCCCTTCCTGTTCATTTTCCCAGGTGCGAAAGTTAAGAAATAATACCCCAGGGGCAAAATCCGCTTTACTAAAACTAACAATTTGTTTTTAAGCTTACACTCTGAGAGGTAAAACCAAATAAGAAATTGTTCCCTAGCTGTAACTTTTAATCGTGTGCATAATATTTCCGAGAAACGAAAGATTTCTAATCTTTTAAAACCATAGCTAAAGGAAAACAACTCTTTCAGAGGCAAAAGAGGATGGAGATGATATGGCCTCGAAAAAAGTGTCGAATAAAAATACCGCTCGCAGGAGGGTAAAAAATACCACCGCTCTTTATCTGTGCAAAATTTAAAAAAGTTTGATTAAAGTTTAAGTATTCGTCAGTTAATTCACTGTTTCTCTCGATACTGATGAATTATGCAACAACTCACGGAAGTGAGAAACACGAAAAAAGCGTCACCTTAATCTCACGAATTCTTTGTATTCTGAAAGTGATGAGTTTCGGGGATCAGGGCTGATCTTTTTATTCTTTTTGCGTTGTAATTTTACTTTCTAATTTATTGAAGTGTGCGTTTATTTATTTCGAAGGCTATTAGACATCTTTTGAGACAGACCCTTATTTAAAGTTTCACCTATCCTTCCTTATATTCTGCATTGCAATAGATGAGAAATTTATCCTAGTGGATATTTTGAAACTATATGTGATTTAAATGCCATATTTTTTTGGTAATTGGTAAATTTTAATTGACGTCGTACTAGAGAAACACAACGGGTTATTGACAACGATCCGGGATCAATCCCCTAAAGGAAAGATTCGAGGATAACACCTCGTAAGTTTGAACCACGGTCAGACGATGAGATAGTTGTTTGATATTTCATTTCAAATGAAAGTAATTTTTCTAAACTAACCATAATCGATTTTTTTAAAATTTTAGTGTTGAAAATCAGTTGATATCAAACCATAGATAGCAAAAATGTTTTCAGTTACGAATATTTTTGATGGTAAAAAAATAGCATAAAACAAAATAGATAAGTGTAGTCCACAGCAAAATATACAAGCCTTCACCACATATACTATTTTTTTATTTAACCTTACGTTAGTCGGCACTGATCCGTGTTGGTATTAGGTGACGTTTTTTCAACGGTCTTCAATTTTACGCAATGAAAGAACAATAAAAAAATGTAAATCGCTTTATTTATAAATTTGAATAATTTTTTAATTATTTGTTTCTTAGTGTATCCTAAGATGTACCGCGTATTTTTTCAACTTCGAAGTTGTTTTGATGAGATATCTCGTTTATCAAGATCTGATCAACTTTGAAAATGACGAGATATTTTGTCATCGAGATATTGTCCATTTTGTGATGATGACGAGATAAAATCTGGTCAGTTTTGCTAATGACGAGATTTTTGGACCATACAACCCCAGAAGAATTAAATAAATAATTAACGAGTTCGTAACTGATAAAATAACGTCAAACATATGATAGATGCAACACGATCTCATTTGGTAAAAAGACTTGCGACTAGTGAATCTAGGGTTGTTTAAACATTTTATTCATATTTTTGATAAACGCATCATAGAAATTTCTAGAAGCTCGTTGTAGCCAAACCTAAGGCATCACAGGAGTTTTAGTATTACTTTATAACGAAAAATTGACGCACCAATGAATTTGCGGAATTACAATGGTGCCGGGGTATATCAGATTGGAACGGCGCTGCCTGGGGACATATTGTCTAGTGACGAGTCCCGTTTCCAACTGTGTCCTGAAGACAACCGCAGATGTTTCAAGGTGTCAAGGACAGCATTGGGATTCTGTACTTACTATCGCATGAAACATGCCCACAAAAGGGCGTTGTGGTCTGGGGTGCTATCTACTTTGATAAGCGGACCCCTTTGGTAGTCATTTCTGGTACACTTACAGCACAGCGGTACGTAGACGACATTGTACGACCGGTTGTGTTACCGTTTCTTTTGAGACACCCCGGACTTACTTTTCAACAAGATAAAGGCCGGCCACAGACGGCACGCGTTACTGTGAATTGTCTTCAGGCCTTCCAAATGGGAAGGCTTCACTTCCTTGGCCAGCTATGTGTCCTGATGTCTCTCCCATAGAGCACATTTAGGACGTACGTTATGGGAAGGCGATTGCAACCATTCTTGAATGTTGACCATTTAGCCCTAGAGTTGGAGACAATTTGTCAAGAAATTGCGCAAGATCCAGGAACTTTTTCAGTCTATGACACGCCGAGTGACAGCTTGCATCCAGGCTAGAGGTGGACCAATACCTTATTGACTTTCTAACGGTCAAACTAGGATATGTTGTTGTTGTTTCTCATGCATACACTGGCTGACCAGAGGAGTGCCAGGCCCGATGAAGACGGCTAGAGGGAAGGGGGGTGCGCCTTCCATGTTATTGAGCCCCATTGGGAGGAAGTCCGACTTTCCTCGACATACATGACACATCCGTTTTACAGGAAGGTCCCTTTCATACATCCATTCACTCACACATATCGTAAGTTAGATCCCAATCAGAGGCTGATTAACCCCTGATCAGGTACCCCCAGAGGTATTAATTTGGTATGGGAACATGGGGGACTTTGTGACCACGACCTATTTAACGTGCCCCAGTCACCATTAGTGAACACGACGGTCTTTAGCTAGGTCGAAGCGCCGATCTCGCAATCATCAGAACTGCAGGCTCCGCCGAGGACAGAACCCACAACCTTTCTGATACGAGCCCGACGCTCTATTGATTGAGGTACCGCGGCTCTAAACTAGGATATAAATCATTCAATTGTTCTGAAATTTTAATCGTTTGTTGTTCTATGTACGTTCTTCACATCCACAAATTTGTATGGCAATCGGACAACTCCTTCTTGTTGAGGTCGATTTTTTTGTTACATAATATATTTCGTGGGGTTGCCGCTCATAATGAATAAGAAATAAGATTAATAAAAAAATAAGTTTTATCAAATTTATAACCTTAGACATCAGAGCTAAAAAAACTATAGTTAAGTTGGCGGGGAAAATGTTTTTAAGATTAATTTGTGAAACTTTTTACTCTAGTGATTTCGCATAGTTGCATCAGCTTACAACTAGACATTGAACAAAATTAAAAATGTGAAATTAATTCCGAGCGAAAAAATCACTGAATCAATCGTTCACTGAACGGTGATCGCCGAGAACATAAGTTTTCATTTCTTCGATCACCCCCCCCCCGTTACACCTTAAAACACTTTTCTTTTCAAATTCATAGATTGGAGTTTGAATTGAAACCACGTCTCTACTTAGAATAAGAATATTGTGTTACTTGACTATTTCTACTAGTGCATCGAACTTCTAATTAATAGACAGAGCATAGAGAGTAGGCGGTGTCGTTGTAAGTTATGCGAAGGTAAAACACATGTGCTTACGAATCAACTTAGTCAGTCGGCTATCAAAGTGCGCACTAGGTATTTGAACACGGTGGATTATTCATACTTTTTATTACAACAATGTGACCGATCTTCAAACGAATTTACCAGAAGAAATAACAAAAACATACGCGTACATTCTCCATATATTTGCATGGAAGTAGGAAAGATAAGGAAGTGCCGTAACAATGTCTAGCTACCGGTTTAACTGAAGCCGATATTTCCATGGTTTTAAAGCACCAAGATGGCGGCCGCGCATGCGCTGTTAAAAACTTTTTATAAGGCCCATTTTTCATATTAAGATGTGCTAATTCATTTTGCAATCAAACGATGCTAAATAAATGAAATGTTTCAAATTTTGGCAATATTTTGTTTTTTAAATGATAATTTAAGTATTATATATAAAAAGAATTTACTACTTTTTCCCCGTTTGCTTTTAAATTTTGTGATTGAATATGCTATAATATAATTACAATAAAGAAGCAGAAAAATGTCAATGTTAGTTTTTTTGTTGTTTTTTGTTTATCATTGGCATGAAAAATGTTTTAAAACAGCTTTTAAATTGGTAAAATCTCTATGATTAGTAGTATTCCACAAGTACCATTTCTCAGTAATGTTTTAATTTATATTAGTTGATCATACATAGCTTCTGCCCTCTAGTGCTTAATAGTCTAGTGCTAATTTGTATCCCTCATTCTTATTTTTATAAATTGTATCCAAATTGGTTTCCACAATCAGGCATTGAAATTCGTGTTATTGATTTCCTGCATACATTGAAATACACACACTTTTGGCCAAATCATTCATACTAAATATTTAATTTTCTCGTGGTATTTTACTTCTTATTATGCACCGCTTTATGATTATGCACTGCTTATCCATGCCTCTCTACGTTCTGGGTCTTTGAGAAACCTGAAATGAAAATTATTTTAGTTAAATACATTGAATTGATAGATGCATCGAAACCTATGTATATTGATCCTGTCTAATGATAAATCTGTCTAACCATATTTTTTTCCAAATCCCAACTGTATTACAGGTTTTACTGTTTATCTTAGACTATTAAAACATAAATTTATATACATAAACTAATTCAATCTAAAAAACCACTAAATCAAACTTCGTTACTTACTTTGATAATAAAAATAAACATGCTTGATAAATTAAGACTGATTATTCAATATATTATGTTTGTCCACACAAATCCACCCATAGAAATTATCTTTTTTTTTATCATAAATTCTTTTTAAAATTGTAATACATGCAAATACAGTAAAACCTAGGACTGCAAGCATAAATTGTATGAGCTCATAATCTTAACCATTGGCTCAAGAGATGCGTGTTTTGAAAAACTTCATACAGTTACCATGTTTTAATTATTTGCTTGTCTTCTAAAAAACTCATTAACAAGTTGCTCACAGTCCAAGGTTTCAATAGCATTAAAGCAGATAGTTGCCGACAAAAAAAATGCGTTTTAGAAAACCAAAAGTACTGTTTACAATTCGAATTTTATAACTGTTAGCTAAAGCTGCTTCATTCTAAATCATGTAACATGAGGTAATATTTTCACCCATATACTAAAAATACCGCTACTGTTTATTTGACTGTAATACTTTTTCATTAAATAAAAGTTAAACTTTCCTAAAAAGCAGTTTCTAACTCTTGTTACTACTAATAGGTTAAAAAATCAATCGTATAATTCTGTAAGTTAATAAATAAAATTAATAATATCTTTGGATAAATCCGTCAATTTTTCAAAATAATTCCTTAAATGTTTATAAATACGTCTAATTTTGAATATAATGCTGCTTGGACACTTAGAAGTTACAAGTCAAAAAGCTATCAGCCTAAAGATACATCAAATTAAACTTAAATATGAAACGATATTCCACGGATCTTCTTTGTCTTTCGGTTTGTACTCCCGTAGGCGACAAGATGTCATATTCAAATCAAAACTAAGAAAATGGTGCTATTTATTTGTTTAAAATCCTCAATAAAAAACCACGGAAGTTCAAAAACGGTATAACCACGTTGATTAACATGCACAAGCACAATGTTTTTAAAGCACCAAGATGGCGGCCCGGTTATGGTTTTGGCTTCAACAGTTCAAAGTAAAGGCACTTCCATAATCTTTCCTACTTCCATGTATGTTTCATAAGAAGGTCAATGATTGAGTGCAGCTTTCCATAAAACTGAGTAATTTTACTTGACATATGGACAAGACGTGCAAGTTTTAATAAGATTTTTTGTTTAATAAAGAAGGTCTTACCTGAAAAAATTCAAAATTCGAAAATATTAATCAAAAATTCGTGTAGCTGCCAGTTTTGGTTCAAATGGTGCTGCGTCTGTATGTTTTCCTTCTTTTCATAAAAAAACAGAATTCTACAACCACGTGTGTTAAACCAGACTCTTGACAAACATTGGTAGAAATGCTCATTTGTGGTCTAGAAAGTGAGCTTACGTCCTTTGTAATATTGAACAGAACATAACTAATTTCTACCTTGCTATTGATAAAAATTGAATTTTTTCATTCTCAATAGATTGATTTCTGAATATGATATAAAATAAGGATAAAATTAAAGCTTTTGAGTTTAGATTCTGTTAAAACAACTGCTTTTCCAGTTGTACTAGTAAAATAATCCGGATAAACACTATGCTAAATACATCCCCTTATGTCCAAAACGGCATAAATAAGGCACACGACGCCCTGATCCACCAACACTAAGCTATATATATATATATATATAAATTTATTGTTTTAATGCAACAAGAACTTAACTATTATTAATGTTAGCGTTTTGTTGGGCGTAGTGGATAGTGGCATTTGATGGCGATCTTTGGGCTTCATTTTGTTTTCGTTTTCTTCCGACTCTTTTTTATTATGTTTTGTTTTATATGTTTGCTTTTTATTGGTGTTTGGAGGAGTATATGAGCAATATTTTAGCGTTTTGTTGCTAATATGTAGAAAACACCATTTTGTGTTGTTTGGGTCAGGCTCATCCCTGATGATTCCTGATCCATCTAACTTTTCACTAACAAAAATTTCCTTATAGTTTTTATTTTGTATTTCCTTTTGTTTTTGAAATTATTTTGCTTACCTTGTTATGTTACGCTTGTATAGTTAAATTCGAGTTTCGTTTTCTTGTTGATTGCACCCTGGCTGTTTGGTTCTTTGCTTTTTAAAATGTTTTGAGTTTTGTGTTGTGTGGGTCAAGCTTGCTTCTCCCTGACGACGCCCTGATTCACCAACACTTTTATTTCAGTAATTTCCTTATGGTTTTTATTTAGAAATTTCAGAGCGGGGATACATCAGAGTCAGATAGGCAGACACCAAACACGGAAGCCACTGATTTTGCGTTGTAAGGATCCAAAACTGATAGCTAACTTGAATTAAGCCCAAAATATTCAATGTAGAAATACTTCATTTTTATTTAAGTATTTTATTATTCAACAACGAAGTGACTCTTTCGCAAAGCGATTCCTCTCAGTCAAGAAGAAATGATGAAGAGATGACCTGTAATTAGGCGATCAAACCTGCTTTTGAAAGATTTCTAACGCAATTCCCATTTTTCCATGAGTGATGAAGGTTTATCCTTCTTGATCCAAAGAATCGTTAGAGAGGAAATTAAACGAATCTCACCTCATATAGCTTCGTGACGAGAAGATAAATCAGAAAGTCTGGAATCGATGATTTGGGAAGAAGTGCAGAACAGTTCAGCCCCTCTTACCCAAATGTACACACATGTAACAACTCACAGGACCCAATGACGGAATGGACAGAATTATGTTTGACACAGACCTAGACTCCAGCAACAACACAGATCCACTTTTTAAAGAAAGGCTAACCATTGTCTCGTTCACCTGAAAATGTTCCGGTTTTATTCCTTTGTGGACGTGTTGAAATATTGTCATTATCAATGACATGCCTTTGCAGAGACTTGATCTAGGCAAGAAACACATCCATTGCAGTTTCAGGACTTTGATTCTGTTTCTGATTATGGACGTTTTAGAAGTAATTCTGCATACCAGACGCAATACAATACACAGACAATCCCAAACCTAAATCATAGTTCAAGCTGCTGTCCTTAATGATTTATATAAATATACTTTGCGTCTTATAGAGGAGGTGAAGGTGCAGTAGAAGAAAATACTTTAATATGTACAGTCACTAAGTTTATCAAGCATTATGTACGCGTTCCTATTAATGGACACTGAGTAATTTAGGAGTTGATTATTCTGTGGTATTTTGTCACCTATATTATTTTTTAAAGGTTTTACAAATAATAATTTTCAATATCTGGATATATATTTTGGGACACTAAATTTGATGCAGAAAACTAAAGAGGATGAATCAATTTTGTTAAGTATATAATAATAATAAGTGTATAAAATTAAAGCATTTGATTGAGTACTGAGAAAGGCTCATATAATATCGTTACTAATGAAATTTCCAATTTATGTTGCAACCAAAGAAATCGCAGTAATTACAACAATATGTATTAAAAACTATAAGAACAGAGACGTCATTTGAATGATTTTAAATATATTTTTGTTACATATATTAGAACGATAAATTTTTAGAAAACAAACTATATATAGAAATGAAGCACTTGGATTATTCTTTATTCTTTGGATTAGTGTGGACTTTTCCCCCATAAATAAATTTAATAATAATAATTTTTTTCTTTTGATATTGAAATATATAGTTTTAATCATTACGGTATAGGTGTGAGCCGCGGTAGCTCAGTCAGTAGAGCGTCAGAAGGGTTGTGGGTTCTGTCCTCGGCGGAGCCTGCAATTATGATGATTGCGAGATCGGCGCTTCGACCTGGCTAAAGACCGTCGTGTTCGCTAATGGTGACTGGGGCACGTTAAATAGGTCCTGGTCACAATGTCCCCCATGTTCCCATACCAAATCAATACCTCTGGGGGTACCTGATCAGGGGGTTATCGACCTCTGATTGGGATCTAAATTACGATATGTGTGAGTGAATGGATGTATGAAAGGGGCCTTCCTGTAAAACGGATGTGCCATGTATGTCGAGCAAAGTCGGACTTGCTCCCAATGGGGCTCTAAACATGGAAGGCGCACCCCCTCGCCTCTAGCCGTCTTCGACGGGCCTGGTACTCCTCCGGTCTGCCAGTGTAGGCATAAGAAACAACAACAACAGTATAGGACGTGTAATAATTATTAAATATTAATAGGCTTCATATTTATTAAATATTCATAGGTTTCATATTTATTAAATATTAATAGGTTTCATATTTATTAAATATTAATAGGTTTCATATTTATTAAATATTGATAGTTGTCATATTAATTAAATCTTAATGTATTTCACAGTAATTTAATCTTAATATATTTCATAATAATCAAATCGTAATAGGTGTCAGATTAATTTGCTTTTCAGTTTAACGCTCTGAAGGATTTTCACACTCATATATTCCACCTAGCAACCTGCAGTTTTCCCGGCATGGATTCTAACCAATTGTAACATTCTTGACCAATAGAATCTTTCCAAAAGATTGTATTCCATGGAAAGAACCATTAAAATATTTTCAAAGATTTCTAATCCAAGGAAAAAGATGGAGGAATCTCTTTAAATGATTCTATTCGAAGGAAAGGAGCAATAAAAGCTTTCAAAATCATACTATTCCAAGACATGGACCAATAGAATCTTTCCCAACAATTCAATTTCCAGGAAAGAACCAAAAGGATGTTTCTGAAGGTCGAAAAAATCCATGGATTCTTTCAACCAAGAAACGTACTAATCAGTCTTTAATTGTTTTGTTGTTGGTTAAAAGCACTGCTACTTTAATCGGAAATATCACAAAGCCAAGAAGATTAATACAAGTACATCACAAAATATTAAAAAAATTTCATTAAAAAGTTGGAAAAGGATAATTAAAATGAAACATACAAAAGACTGAAACAAATGTATGCAAACCCCTTCTTAGAGAAACTTACTTTAGTAGCGCTGTTTTGTATTTCAGAACGTCCTACGTAAACTCAAATTTTTAAAGTAGAAACAGAACTTCCTACTGAAAATGTTTTTATTGCCTACTGTGTACAGATTTATTAAAAAAAAATTATGATATTTCAATAGAAATGTAAGCAAAAGATTAATTTAGAGAACGATTGTCAAAAGATATAGTTTTTTCGAAACAAATTTCTCGGGCCGCGATAGCCCAGTTGGATGAGCAACGGATAAGCAATCGGAAAGTTGCGAGTTCGAAACTGGGTTTAACCAAAGGCCTGCCGTGTACGCGTGAGCTTAAATCTGCCATGAGCACTACGTCCTCAAGTTGGCGTGGTGTAGAAGTTTGGAGAGTGAGGTGCAGGTTTAGATGTTGTCTTGACATCGGACCGTGGTGTAGACGTTTGGAGAGTGAGGTGCAGGTTTAGATGTTGCCTTGACATCGGACTGTGGTGTAGACGTTTGGAGAGTGAGGTGCAAGTTTAGATGTTGCCTTGACATCGGACCGTGGTGTAGACGTTTGGAGAGTGAGGTGCAGGTTTAGATGATGCCTTGGCATTGGACCGTGGTGTAGACGTTTGGAGAGTGAGGTGCAGGTTTAGATATTGCCTTGCCATCGGACCGTGGTGTAGACGTTTGGAGAGTGAGGTGCAGGTTTAGATGTTGCCTTGCCATCGGACCGTGGTTCAAAATTACGTGGTGTGGTTCTCGGATCTTTCCATTTGAAATTGACCCCTGACTGTCACCAATAGCCCAATTTGTTGCTCCAGTCTTAAATTAATAAACTGCCTACCTATCAAAAAAATTTCTCAAATGATTAAAATATATAATCAAGATGAATTGAAAATCTATAGAAATACCTTATTGCCTTAAAAAGGAAAAATCTGTACCAGAACATAATCCAGATTTCTAGTATTCTTCAAGCAGCTAAACCTAGAGGATGTTTCGTAGACTATTCAAAAGCATCATTGTAGACGAAATCGATGTAGGTTTGCTTATAAAGCCTTTTAAATCTAAGGAAAGCTTGACCATATCGTTTTCGGAATATCCGAATGGCAAAACAGGATAAACAATGATTTTAGGATTGAGAGCAATTTCTGTCAAATACACAAGCAGGAAAATAAAAAGTACACCCTTCTGTATACTACATGTAACTAATCCCTATTTATTTTCCATGGTTTCTATCAAACTCTCTTATAATCACTTCTTAGTTTAACTCTGACAGACATAACGTTAGACAAATAGCCAGCTTACTCAAAATCTCAGAGCGAATTTTATTGGTAGTTCTGAAAGCCGGGGTATGGTGGATTGATATCCAGTATTGCTTTATAAAGGATGACAGCGGTTCTTTCTTAACCTTTAGAAGTATCATGGATGTCTTTTATTGAAACATAAGGTAAAGGGGTTTGAAAGCTTATGTTTTCTTTCTTTATAATCGCCTTAAAACGGAATCAAATATGAGAGTCTGGCCATTTGTAAGTTGACGTAAGATATAAACAGTCTAAAAGATTTAATATTTTTAAGGTTTCAAAGTAAATATATTTATATAGCTCGTGCCAAGGAAGAAGAAAATAAAATATGCCATTTTGGTATTATCTCTCCGTCACTAGATATTTATTTCGATTACAAATAAATATAAAATGTATATTGGACTGAAAAATACCCTTCTTTTGATTAAGAAACCAAATATTCAGAAATAGATTTAAATATCTAGTAACCTAATTTAAATCATAGGACAAGTAATTGTATCCTTTCGAATTAATTGTACTTATTTTAAAATCTGAATAATACTGAATATATTCTTACTTTTATAATGAAATATTTGAATCAAAATTTAATAAAATACGAATTTATGTTATTTAAATTATAACTCTTCGTTGTTTAAGTAATAACTTTTAGACAATCACTGACAGAGCACGGTTGAAATTCTATCTGTATATCTAACTTCAGTACTTGTTTTCCAACAGAAAAAGCAACCAGTTGCCAGCAGCAGCAGTGAAGCAGTTAGTAAGGTAAGCAATTAATTTTCGCATTGTTATATGATATACACATCAAGCCTACTAGCGTACACTTCCATGATTACTTTAAAGTTGATTCATCTTTTGAAATTGATTTTTTTTTGACAAAATACAAATTTAAGTTGTTTTGAGTTTATGACAATTTTCTCTTTGTTCCGGTTTCTATCAATTCGTCTGATGTTCCAGGCCTTCTTGCGTAAGTTTTACTTAGGTGATGGCAAAAATTTTAATAATTAAATAATTAAATGATGATTAGACTGTGAGATTTATTTTGTGCCAAGCTAAATTTAACAAGCAATAGTGCTTTTACTACGGAAATTGCTTTCTGTATGTATACGGACGTGAGGTCACTTGGTTTGATTTTCTAAAGCAACATCAGCACGCCGATATTAAGAATTTCCAAAAATGAATTCCGAATCAGTATATGATAATTGATTTGTTAATAATAATTAGAATAACACAAAAGTACGGAAAAAGGTGATAAACTACATTTTAATGTGACTAGATATGTATCCTTTAAGAGCATGTGGGTAAGACGATGTAAAATCTCCATTTTTCGTTTTCTTTTGTTTACACTATAAATACCTTTCATTAAAATATAAGAAATCAGTCTTTGTGTGCTGAAAGCTATTTGTTTTCATTTAAAATCTTCAGGACTTGAAAGGATATAAGCAATAGTTACCTCATGTCACTTATTTAAGGGTTAAAAGAAATATTAATTTTAAAGACAAATTAAAATGTTAAGTGACTGAAATTGTTATCCACTACCAGAATCGTGCAATCTCAAACAATATAAACACATACTCTATATGAGCAATAGCTGTATATTATTCATCTTGAATGCTTTGGTCTGAAGATAGTTAAAAATATGTTGTTGCTATCCAACCTAAGCGAAATAGACCGCAATAAAAAATTTAAAATACATAAAATAGAAATGTACTTTTAAAATTTTAAAATTTAACTATTTTAACCTCAAGTTTTGATTGAAATATTTTTTATTAACAATCCACTACAATAAAAGCTCAATCTTATGAATAAAAGGGGCTACTATTATTGTATGCTGGATTCCATTATACTCCGTGTATGCCTGCATGGAATATTATATTCACATATACTGTATGTGAAAATTCGAGTGAAAAAAACTGCCTAAGACAAAATTAAAAAAAAATTAACGTGATTTTTATACGCTATTTGCATAAACTTATTTCCTTGAATCTGTTTCAAAGAAAGCATTATAAAACGCTAGATTTAGGGACCACGGTAGCCCAGTTGGTAGAGTTGCCGATAATAAACCAAAGGGTATACATTTCAAAATATAATTCAACTGAAGACCGTCATCTGTGGGCACTGGTGAACTTTAAATTTGTCGTAGCCTCAAACGTTTCTCCATTGCCGTGATGTAGAAGTTCAAATAGTGGGTTGCCATATCAGGTCGTCAGATTATGTACCTCGTCATATGACAGTGATTCAAAATTACGAGGTGATGTCTTCGAATCTTTCTCTTCAGGATTGATCCTCAATCGTCGGCAATAGCCATTTATATTGCTACAGTGTGAAGTATAAATTCAATTACATATATTCCATTGCAATTTCCAGGAAAACGTCTTTCTATAATTCTTTCATGGAAATGTATCTACAAATTAATACATATATGACATTGTCAGTAGTAATTTCCCAGTAGTTTTATATGCAGTTATCCAATTGTGTTTTAATCTTAAACCCACACATAGGAAGAAACACTCAAGCATCAAGAGCAATAATCCTGTAAGTTTTATATTTTTCAAAATTTTTTTCGTTAGTTTGAAGCCTTTTTTGCAAGCATTTCCTTTTAAAGTGCAGTTTTGTTAATGCTTGTTTAATGAATAATGTAGAATTTGCTACACTGGGAGTATTTATAAAAAGCTTTTTAACGTGATTAAACAGGAGCCTCGGAAAATATTTAAAACTAAGTATTTGGCTTAAAAATAAATTCCGAACGATGAAAAAGTCAAAACTATTCGACGTTTTTTAAGAACCACTAGAAAAAAAGAGGCTAAAATTTCTCCTTTGTTTTATTATGTGAATGCGAAATTTGTTCACATGATCTGCATAGTTTTAATACTTTAATGTATTTTCCGAAGGAGTAAATGAGATCGTGCAATAAAATAAGAAACAGAGTCCTAAATACTTACCATGCAGAAGCTTTTTACACTACTATTAATAACCAATATTTTCTTTTTCCAAATAATTCAAATTGCTCGATCTCCAAAATAAAGCAAATTAAAAAAAATTCCTGTTTTGAATTCACAACAGTGCAAAAAAAAATATAGCTTCGAAATAAATTTTTTCAAATGCCCTGCCAATTAAACATTAGTCCCCATGGGCAGAATTATGAATCAATTGGCATTACTCCGGTTTCCATGGAGTTGGGTTCACGTTATGTTTAATTTTAATTTTAAGGTATTAAAGTATTTCTCAATCCGTGATGGTTTGAATTTTCTGGAAAATGCCCCAACTTAAAAATGATTGATTTAAGTTCAGAATACGGAAGAGACCTTGGGCCAATTTTCACTGTCTAATTATTTTGTGGTTGATATAATTTTCGCAATAGCGTAGACATTTTGTCAAAAATACGTTGTACGTTTATTTATTAACTACCTGAATTTTCCAGCGCTGCTGAGGTTGAAATGGTTAAATGGTGTTTGAAAACTGAACTAGAACAATTCCTTTTCTTCAATAGAAAAGGGCTATCATTTAAGTTGCACGGAAAATCTTTTTTAACTTCGTTTAAACTTAGTCATTGCTTCTACAATTTAGTTTAGACGTAAATATATACATTTAATTCCTGAGTAATATATTACAATATGTAAAAGATTATGATACATAAACACAAACAAAAACGGAATTTCGATGAAAAATTGCAGAATTCTGAAAAAATAAATGTGTGCGAAGTTTCGAATTTTGACTTCTTGATTTTATTCTGATATAGAGCAATTCGGAGAAGAGACATTAGAAAAATATTTGATTAAGACGATAATGATTTATGAAATTTAGTAATGCTCATATATGACAGCAACATTTCCATTTGTTAACTAAAATACACAAACACAGGATTTTATATATAAATCAAAATTTAAAAAAACCCCATTAATTCTGGTTTGCCAGATCTCAAATAGCAAAATTACGCTTTTATGATAGGTGAGATTTTTGTTTAGGCTTTTCGCTACAAAATGTAACAAAATTTTACACAACAAAATACAAGTGATGAAAAATTAATATTTTAATTATCCTTTTTTCATCAATGAAATATTCATAATATCAGTGAAGAAATATAAAAAGCATCATGCAAATAAAAAAATAATAATTAACTTTATTACAAAATGCACACTATCACTTGACAAATAAAGAGTGTGTGGAGGGAAATACTTATACAATCAGCTTAAAGTTAGCTTCCGTTTAAAGCAACCATCTAAGATTCGAGTGGGTGCTGAAACTTTCTGCAATATTTAAAATGCTGCAAAACATAACTACAAACAGAAACGAAATTCGGATACTTTTAAAATAAGAAGCTACACATCTTACTTAAAATATTTGTTTTATATCTTTTATTTATTTTTATGAAATATAATTCTACAAATCTTTATGTATTCAATTAAATATTAGGAATATTGCTCGAAATAAACATACAACACCAAGAAAATACATATGTCTGATATTTTGCAGGTTTTAAAAATATCCTTAATATTCAACTGTTAAATAATATACTATCTGCAATTAGAGATGTTACAAACTGTGATTTCACAGTAACAGTTTTAACTGTGACTGCTACTGACGAATATATGTAATTCGATATTGTGATTGTGATTCGAACTGTGACTGAATCTGATTGGTTGAATGTAAAGTATCTCTAGCTACTCGTAGCAACGGAATACTTTTATTTACAAATTAATATTTTTAGTATACAACTTCGTCGAAGGAATACACAGCTAAGTCGGTAATATCGTGACTTGCACACACAATACTCTAGTCTACATTTCGAACACCAATGTTTTTTCATCAAGATCAACTGGACCGCTAAACTGTGTGTAAAAACTGTAAAAAACCTTTCCCATCACTCGCAAAAATTAGTGCAAGAATGACGACTTACCTTTTCCAGCAGGATTTAAATACCATTCTCATTTAATTACGTGACCTCCACGTCATCCAGACGAGTTCATTGAAAAATGTGGGGATGGTCATAATGTTTTGGCTTGTTTGAGTATATACTAGCAGAAATACTCGGATTTGCTGGGGTTGAATTAATAATAACTTGATTGAAAAGCATCATCACTTATTTTTCATAAAAGAATGTTGCATGATTTAAGTATACGGGAAAAAAATCAATATCCATTTGAACTTCTCCATCGCTTCTTCAATTTACTTCGGACGCTAATATACATACATGTTGTATCCATCCATATAATCAATTTCATATTCGTCGCACTTCTGCTGAAAGTTTTTTTTTTCTAATGTGACTACTATAAAAGTTTATTTTGAGTTTTCGAAAAAAGTTTATTTTTTAAAATTTGAATTTAATGTCTACGATAAACGAAACGATTTTAAATTTCCAGTCATTAAATCAATATTTTGGGACTCCAATATTTCTAGAAGAATCTATTGCAATACGATTGCTGGTCAATTGGTACGTTTCAGAAAAATTTGTAACTCAGATACAAACTTTCTATTACAATGTAAATATCTCAAAAACACACCTCTCGACAGTAAATACCCGTTTTCATTCTTTAATACTATTCTTGAAAGATTTATTAATATCAACAGCTACACAACCGATGAGTAATTTCCCCACGCCATGTGAGTTGCTTTTCAATTTTATTTTACTGCTTCTAAATATCTTTTTGAATAGATGCTGGGGATTTTATTTTTATTTTTCTGCTTTTTACTTTTGTTAATACTATTCTTGAAAGATTTATTAATATCAACAGCTACACAACCGATGAGTAATTTCCCCACGCCATGTGAGTTGCTTTTCAATTTTATTTTACTGCTTCTAAATATCTTTTTGAATAGATGCTGGGGATTTTATTTTTATTTTTCTGCTTTTTACTTTTGTTTTTATGGACTTGTTGCGACGGAAGTTTCTCTATGACTATGTAATTGGTGGCATTTGGTGGCAATTCTCGGGCTTGGTGTTATTGATCTCCCGGCTGCTGCGGGTTGGATTTCGTTTCGTCCCTGCTCTGTTTTGATGTTTTTTAAAAAACTTTTTTGTGGTGTTTGGGGGAGTGTATGAGCAATTTTTTCAGCCTAATGCTGCTCATATGTATAAAACACCATTTTAGGTTATCTGGGTCAAGCTCCTACCTGTTGACGCCCTGATCCACCAACATTTCTTCATTTTTTATAATTTTTTAACACTTTTGTTGTAATTTTTTGAAATTCCTGTGTTCTTGAAATTATATTGCTTACAATTCTATGTCTGAAGCTTCAGCGAGCTTGCATGGGTAGTTTCGAGTTTCGTTTTCTGGTTTATTGTGGGATTCACTTAATATCAAAATCAAGACAGTTAAACGAATACAGTGTGTACAATTAGACACATACAGTGCGTCTTCATTAGCGCGTCGGACCACCTCCTGCTGCAATACATGCCGCAACACGATTCAGCATTGTGTTGATTGGACTTATAATATTGTCCTGAGGCAGATGGGCCCACAATTCTTGAACAACCACCTCCAAATCATGTACAGAGTGACACGGCGGTATCAGGCGTTTCAGCTTGTCCCGCACATGCTCTATAAGGGACAAGTCAATGGAGCGGGCCGGTCATGGAAGAGTCTGAGCATGACTTAGGAAGTCTTGAGTAACTCGAGCTGTATGTGGAAGAGCATTATCTTGCTGGAAAATGGTCCCAAGAAGACAATTTAGGAAAGGTCCCACGTGGGGTCCAAGACTGTCATTAACATATCGCTGGCCCGTTAAGGTTCCACCTACCACAATTAGAACGGACCGACTATCATACGCTATGCTCCCCCCCCCCAGTCCATTACGCCAGTGTGTCGCGCGACAGCGTGGGTGGAATTTACCATTCACCAGGACGCTTTCACACCCGTACGCGGTTATCATCTGTCCCCAAAACGAACCGGGATTCATCACTAAACACCACGTTTTACCAATCTGTGGCATTCCACGTCGCTCTGGCTTGGCCTCACTGTAAACGGAGTCGCCGATGTTTCGGTGTTAAAGGCAGTAAACGTAAAGGGCGCTTGGATTTTAGATTTGCCTCCGCAAGGCGTCTGGAAATGGTTTGTGTAACAACTGGCATGCCTACATTTGATTGTATCGTGAAACGAGTCACTGTGTGATCCCCGAGTCCTTCGATCATCTCGTCTCGTCGTCTTGCTGGTCGCTCCAGAACCCGTACGCCGCACGTGATTACCGTTTCGTGTCCACTGCTCCCAACAAGTTCTGACGGCACACTCCGAACGATTGACCTTGCGAGCAACACGGCGCGTCGACCAGCTTGCGGTTTTCATGCCGATGATGAGGGCCCTCTCAAACTCGCTTAATTGTGAGAAATGTCTTCTCACACGTCTACCTGGCATTCTTCGCTAACTAAAGTCCTCCTAGAGACAGAATGTGATCGACACGTTCATGAATCGCCCACTATGCGTCGATCGCACTCCCTGATTGCAGCGCCACTGCAGGGAGTGTGGTCATGTGCATTGGAACCAAACTTTGATCATTTGCATATCGGATCCGACTACTTATTTGAGATTTTAGCTTTCTTCCTTCTTGGTGCGGTATTTACAATGTTCCAATATATATATATATATATATATAGCTTCTTTACAAGCTCACCCCCTTTCAAATCTTCAGAAGAAAATTCACTTAGCCAAAACCTCTTATAATTAACCTTTTTAATCTAACTTAACTTGATATTCATTGCTATCTCGCAACTATTACAATACGTAAATCTCTTCATGAACTTAAGGACATGCTTTCCTTATAATTCTTCTAAGATAAAATTTCCTTTTCACACCTCTTAAGCACTATATTTTTACTCTTTATCCTCACTTTGTTGGGTACTGGTAATCCAAAATAATACCGAAAAATTCACTTTTTCACTTGTATCCTCTGTCGTTTTGCCTTCCAACGTTCTGTGCGCTGTTTCGTCTTTAGGAAAGACAGTTTGGACAACGCAGTTATTGTTTGTTACTTTCAATATCTTCTCTGTCTTTCAGTATTTGCTAATATTTATTCCTTTCTTTCTGTATTTCAAGTCAGCTTTTTCTAGGTATAGCTTTTGGGTTAGGACAACTTATTTCAAGGGATACTTCAACAAAAGGAATTTCCCCAACCCAAACGAGAAGCTTTATGTTCATCTTATCTAATTTGAAGATTAAAATATATATTATTATCTCATTATTCTCAACTACTTACTGATCTGGCTTGTGGGATATGTTGATTTTATGCAATAAATAAATATTTAAACGGAATCTGTGTACAAAAGAAAAATGTTCAATGAAGTACTTCAAGTAACCATATTAGTGAATTTTTTTACTTCAATATGTGCAAATAATGTTTCTTTATTTTTCATTTTAGAGAGAATAAAGTGAGGTCTTACGCTACTTTAATTCTGCTTTGAAATGTACCATGCTGTAATTCTTTCGAAAAATGAAAGTTATTCCAAGAAATTGATCATTGAACAGAAAAAATAAGGCCCAGTGCACACATCCAGTTTTTCAACTTGCAGCGGCTCCACTGCGGCACCGAAGCCCAACTATATGCACACATAACCGTGAACTGACGTACGAATTAATTTCGTGCCATTTGCGATAAATATTCTATCGAAGAAAACACGTTTACTTCGCTTACTTGGTGTAAAGAAAGAATAATTTGAAACAAAATAGACGTTACTGTATACAACCATTATTAATTATTATTCATATTCCATTTGTTTATGAAAACAAGGTACTTCAGAACGGAGACTCATGTGCGGCGCCGTGGGGAACTGCGGTACAAATTGCACGCAAGTTGGACTTGCGTCGTCCTAGCGGCTCTGGAGGCATGTGTGCACTGCTCCATTGGATCTAATGTATCTCAGACTGCACGTCGAAAAACCGGATTTGTGCACCGGCCTAAATCTCCGACACTAGGTTGAAAAAGTTGAAAATGTCACTATCACAGTACATATAATCAAGTATGATAAAGTTTTACTACGCCATTGCAAAATAATTTAATTTTATTCAAGACGCACGTGATACCAAGGTGCACAACTCTCCTCTTCAACATTGAATTGGTACAATATTTTATAATAAAGTAGTTTTAGAATGTATTAATTTGTATGTGGTTTGCTGTCTTCGACCCAAAACGGTAGCGTGAAAACAGTACGAATCGTACACAAGGAGAAGACAATCAACAGCTAAGATATTTAAGCTCTTATTATTCTAAGAACATTAAGAATATATACACTATTTACATCATCTCATTAACAGTATCACATTAACACACTTCCATACATCAAAGTATACATATCACAAGCCAGCGCGGGGAACCAACCTCACCCGTTGATTCTTGCTCTTTCTCTCTCTAACCATAGTCTCGAACGTCCTCTGCCGCAGTTTAAAAATAACCCTACGGTAAAAGTCAACAACTAATCAGAGATCATCTCGACGAACATCACCTGTTCTTCTCAAGTCGTTTTAAAGCGCGTGACGAAAGAACAGCAGCTGGCGCCAAAATAAAAATAAGAATATATTCGGCATTCCGATGACACTATGATATAGGTACCTGCCCTTCAAGTGACCCTTCCTAAAAGTAAAGCACAACGGAGTTTTGTACGATGTCACAAAGGATAGATTATAGTATTCGTAGTATTTGAACGAGGGCAGTTCGGAAAGTAATACCCGTTTGAGCATGCGTACCACAATGTCAGTGGAAGGTGCACCGGTCAAAGTCAACAAGTTTTAGGCTGCCAGCTGTTTACTGAATTATATCGTATTATAACGATAATTGCTGTTTTGGTAAGAAAACAAAATGCCCAAGAAATTCGAGCGTATGGCCAAATGTGAAATGCGATCTGCGATCCGATTTCTAAACTTAAAAAAATGTGCAACCAATCGAAATGTACCATCAAAGCAGTGTATGGTGATGTGATGGGTGAATCAAGTGTGTGTCATTAGTGCCGACATTTTAGTAAGGGAAGACAGAACGTTCATGATGAAGAGCGATATGACCACACAAGTGTCAGTACAGATGAGTTCGTCAAGTTCGTCGACAAATTCATCGAACAAGATCGTCGTGTGATTGGATGGAATACTTGTTAAATTTCACATGTGTCTCGCACTATCACGATGCACTAGCAGATGTTTTTTCTTATATTGTTACAGGAGATGGAACTTGGGTTTCTTATACACCTGAAACCAAACGTCAGTCTATGGAGTGCCATCAGGCTCGTTCACCAACCAGGCTAAAAAAGTTTAAACAAAGAATCTCGACTAGTAAACTCATAGCTACGGTCTTTTGCGACCATCTTGGAATATTGCTTATTGAGTTCATGCTGCGAGGAGCTTATATAAGCGCCGATTTATACTGTGAGAGAATAAAGAAGCTGCGGCGTGTAATACAGAATCGAAGACGCGACATGTTGTCTTGCGGCGTGGTAATCTTGTATGACAACGCATGATCTCACGCAGCTGCGAAAACGTAACAGTTGATCAACAAGTTTCAATGGGAAATTCTTGACCCCGATAGCTCAGACTTAGCTCCTCAGTGGCTTTCATTTGTTCTCAAAATTTAAAGAATTTCTGAGTGGGAAACATTTTTTGAACTATGAGGGGCTTAAAGACGTTGTTACCGTTTATCTCAATGGACTGCTGGCAAAGGAGTATGACGCTGGAATTCAATAGCTCATCACAAGACAAATTTTTAAATTTGTGAGGGGACTATGTAGAAAAGTAATACAAATTATGAAAATGTAAAGTAAAAAGTGGGGTTGAAAATTTTTAATTGGTTTGTAATTTACTTAAAAACGGGTATTACTTTCCGAGCGACCCTCGTACCTCGATCCAACCCAAAACCGTTGTGTACGCGGTGATTGGTGCACGTTAAATCTGTAGGAGCTTCAAATGTCCTCAGGATGGTATGGCGGAAAGTGATGCCAGTTCAGGTGTTGACCTTGTGATCTGTCCAGGATTAAAAATTACGAGGCGTCCTCGGATCTTTCCCTTCAAGATTGATCAAGGAGGGCTGCAATAGCTCGTCGGGGTGCTCTAGGGCAACGTTAATTCCACTACCTCAAAATGATCATCCCGGAATCAGGCTGATCGTGGTTCAAAATTCCGAGGTGTTGTCCTCGGCTCTTTCCCTTAAGGGATTGATCCCGGACCGTCGTCAATAGTCCGTTGTGTTGCTCTAGTACGACGTTAACTAAAATTACCAATTACCCGGAATCAGGCTATTTGATACTCATAAGGTAGGTAGGTATTGTAAATAACGTTGTACTGGAGCAACACAACGGGCTATTGACGACGTTTTGGGAGCAATCCCCAAGAGAAAGATCCGAGGACAACACCACGCAATTTTGATGCACTGTCAGATGACGAGGCAACACCTGAGCTGGCACTCCACTCCCCAAATGTTCACATCATGCAAACGTGCGGACATTTGAGGCCACATTAGATTTAACGTGTACCAGACCGTACACGACGGTGTTTGTTGGATTCGAACTCACAACCCTCCGGTTGCGAATCCGTTACTCTTCCAACCGGGCTACCGTGGCCCTTGATAATCATAACGACTAGTAGTTTAAAAAATATTTTCGTTTAACAAATATAAATTTAATTCGACGAGGAAATAGTTAATTTGGTCCGCTGTTATATTTGCCCCAGCCTGTTCCATTTGAGTTCAAATAAATTAAATAAACTATTAATCATGGAGACACTATATTAATCATATCTGATGCAAGTCAAAGGTGCAAAATTAAAAACAATACCTACGTTAAATGTTTATCACAACACCACATCACGAAAAATCTACGATCGTAGTTTGGGAGTTATTGGGTTTTATGTCTCAATGGCCATATTTGGCCAAACTGCGCCAAACACAATACACACCCCCCCCCCATGAAGTAATAATAATACACACAAGAAAAACTCCAAAAGATGAGAATGAGGAGTGTAATCTTTGAGAGGAATGGAATCTACACATCCAACAATACTCAAGTATTTAGCGGTGCGCAAATCTAGTAAATTATGGAGACCCAAGATTAAAAGGGTGAAAAGTAGTGCAATGAGTGATGACGATAGATGTCATGTGAACACTTGGTAGAACCCCCCCCCCAATCAAATTGATTCATAAAAATTACGTAATTTCGTTTTATGTAAATTTTGTCCAGAGTAGCCTGTCTCCTTGTCACGCTGGATTCAGTGATTGCGTGGAAAAAATAAAACTCGTCTCTGGTGAAGTGTTATTGAACAACTAATTAATGTGTTGGTTTTAGATATGCGTAAATAACCATTAACTTTTTTTCCTCTCGGTAACATTTTTTTTTTACACTTTCTGTGTTATTTATAAACAGATAAGCAAGCAGTTACCACGATTTTATATCTCGTATAAAGAGTTTACTCTCCATTAAAAAAACAGGTAAAACAATTTTAAGTTCGACTGAGATTGGTTTTAGATGAGTTTTTGCAAGGTTTTGTTTATTTTAGGAATCATTCAATTCTGTATTTGTTTATTGAGAGAAGATTTGAGTTTTGTAAATTTTAAAATAATTTGTTTGTGGTTGGTTGAGTCGGGCTTTATGGAGAAATGTTCAAAAGCAGGCAAGGTTGTAAATACTACTGCGGAGTAAAATCAGCAGCTGGATATTGAAATTTTGTAAATTGACAGGTAAAGGATGGAAAGGATTTAACCATGACTATCGACAGTACAAAATTGTGTTCTCTTTTTGAAGTTTTATGCGTTCTAAAAGTACTAAAACCATTTTAAACACACTACCACATCATTTTATTAGTGTTAATAAATAAGCATATCACTCAGTTCTATTGCTAAATAAAACTAATTGCAAAAGCAAAAATTTACAGAACACAAAAACGATGAAGTAACGTTTTAATAAGTACACAGCGAAAAGTGAGGCTCGGCTGTTATTAATTTTTACAAATGATTCAAAAATTCTTGCATTTATTTAGTGCCAATAACTGCTAAAATATTTCAAATTTGTTCGTTTCAAATTTTAAAATACACAAGGAAATATAACAAAAGTTACTCAATAATCCGCAACGGATGTTCGTTGTTTAAAGTTATTGTTTCTATGAGAGGGGTTAAATTCTCTTAACACTATTATATAGAAGAAAGAAGTATATAAATTCGTTATTTTTGTTCATAAAATCCGTAATATTCAGAATTTTGTTTACTTTTGACTATTTTATACTCTTTAATTACATTCTCAATTATTGCCTGATTTGATCCAGTTTTATGAGGCCACCGACATTATTGTTTGCCTTATGGTAACAGATAAAAACACATCCAACGAACTAAAATAAAGTTTGAGTTCTTCAGTAATAATTGGAACAAGGAATTCTTCACTTGGAAGATTTTAAACACGGAATGCTGAACAAGTCCCCTTACTTTGGGCGTTTACGTTCGAACGTGGCATCCAATGGATCTTGTGTCACCATCTCTCAGCCACATTTATTTTCCTCCTCCTTTCTTCTGCATCCTTGGAATACCTATTCATCCATGTTGCTCTCTGCCAGCCTCTCTCTCCCTCACAAACTCGCCTCTTCTCTTCCCTTAACAGCCCTTCCTCTCGATCCGAAATCTTTTCCCCGAGACAAAATGGTAAACTTTTCCGATCTTTTAAACTCAACGAGGATTTCCGGGAATTTTCACTTCTCTTTTCTTTATTATGAGCATTCACCCATTTGCACGGGTGATGGCGAGACCAGGGATTAGAATGGGTATGCAGAAGAGACCCGGTTCCAGTTCCGTATCTAAATAGAAATCTAAAGCAAACACCAAGGCCTTCACGTAAACCCCCTCTTATCCTATAGTACCTTGATTGTAGGGCAAAAGGGGTCTAGAAAGTAAGGCAAATTTGTGTGCCCATATGCCTATATTTTGAGTTTAAAAGTTAAATGTTCATTGTGATGATAATAATACAGGCTATTAGAGAGCACAGAAATATTGGAAAACTATACATTTGTGTAAGTTAAACAATGTGCTCGGTATCCGTATTGGTATTTTATGAGGGTACCGTTATTTAAACATAAAACCCATGCCCGTCGTGTTACTGGGAGAAAAAGTGCTTATGACCGCTTGAAAATACTACATGAGTCATTTTGTGGACAGATTTTTATGCTGTTAAAAACATAATGTTAAACACAACTGTCTACAAGTATTTCTTGCGTTAACGCAAACAATGTTGTTTTATGTTTATATATTATAGTGTTATTAGCTCCTTTAGTTATTTTTAATTCCATGAAAATATTAAATCTCTATTTGACACGCATGTATATATATGTTACCGCTAAAGCTCGAAAGCCGTTAATGTGCACATTACATAGTTAATCTGCACATTAACTGATTTGCTCCGTTAACGTGCGGATTTAAGGGTTTTCCGCATTAAACCTAGGTAATGTGTACATTAACGGCTTCCGTACCGTTTAAGTTGAAAAGTTTGTTTCTCTCATTTCCTTTCCCTAAGCCTTCCCTCTCTCCCTCCACTTTAAGTTTGGTTTCGCCTGTTTTTCTCATCTTCTTTTACTATACCTTTCCCCTCTCCCTCTACTTTTGGCTTTAGTTTGGTTTCGCCAGCTTCTTGTCGTCGCTAGAAAATAAATAAATAACATTATGTTAATTTCCTTAATTGTAATAATATTTTAAACCGTTTGATTCTTTCTATTATAGTTTTTCAATTGATTAATGATTGATTCTATCAACTAATTTGTTGTTTGTTTGAATGTATTAACTTGATTCTTTAGGTATCGAAAAATTAATAAATAACATTACTTTAATTTAAGCGTACAGAAACGTTGCTGTTGTTCCAGCAAATATCTTATTTTCACTATAACGAGTTCTTAGTAGGTAATGAGCAGATTATCTAGGTGATTTGCAGATTACCTAGGTAATTTGAGATATGAAACAATTTTCGGAACTTTAACGTATCACCCTAGTTAATCTACACATTACCTATATAATCTGTAGAATAACTGATTACTGCACTTTAGCGGTAACATATATGCTAATCACAAATTTGTTTGTCTGCAGGAACGAAACATTTCGATCCCTGAGATCTGGGGTCATGAAACTGGCGAAGCATCGTGTGTAGAATTTCTAGATCAATGCAACTGTTTTCAGCTCTCTGTGTCGTACCCTCAGTTACAGAGATATAAGATTTAATATAGAACTTCAATCTCATAAAGAGCCTAATTTTAATCACACACCAATGAATACGAAACATTAAGGGCTTTCAGAGAAAGAAGAACAGCACAAACACTTGGAAACGGAAAAAGATTAAAAAAATATCTGTTCAATGACTCAAGGAAACTGTCGAAAGAACAAGCGCGATTTATAATAAACTAAAGACAAACACGTACTTGAAGGCTGGTCTAATCTATCGTTTCCTATAACCTCACTTTGGCGTGATGTAGAGTTTAGACAGTAGTATAACATGTCAGGTGTTGAAGACATCTGATCTTGATTACAAATTATTGGGTGTCCTCGTAATGTTCAAAATAAGCAGACCCAAGTATATATTGCCATCGGCACTTAAGTTTCATATTGTTAATATCTATTGAAGAAAGTGTTGATTTTCACATTTAATTAACTTATTTGACCACATTTAATTTACTTAATAACCATTTATAAAATCATTATATGAATAATTATAATTTATAACTCTCAAATTTCCCTTTGCTATTGCAATCCGACTAATGAAAATATATAGAGCAACAAGAACTCTTTCATGCCAACCAAAACAATCATATTTAAGCTTTGCACAATATTGGCATATTGACATATTGCTTCAACCCTTCTTTTCATAATGGTGAAAATTTCCATCATAACATTGAATGCCCAAAAATCTTATAAAAGAACAAGTTCACTTTAAGTTGATCGTGTCTGGATACCTTTTTAATGTCCATTGCATAAAAAAAAACATAGCTGTCAAAAATAAGCAAGTGTCACTATCAGTAAAACGAGCTTGAAGTTGTCATTCCGCTGTTTGTTGTAGTTGCAATAAACGTATGATTTCGTTTTTAATTTTGTTTTATTATATTTGAGTTTCTATTGCTAAAAAAGTGAAAATGAGTGGAAGAAAGGTTTGTAACATGTGTTTCTGTTATTTTTAGAGCAATTTCTGAAAAAGTTTGCGTTTAATTTAAAAAATACCACATGATACCATCATATTGTTTTTTTTGCTAAATTTATACTATAAATATATACTAAGATTTTTTAAACTATTTTTCTTTTAATTTTGAACATGAATTATATCACCTTGATTTATGTCACCAATAAAGAAAAAATCATGCAAAGAAGGGTTAAATCGCTTATCCCTGTTTATTACTATTTGCGAATATAGAAATAATGCTAATGTCCATACATACGAATTACTGGTCGTAGTATAATTAATACTTCGTAATATTTCGAGGAGTTTATTACATCTAAATATTATAAACATATTTCTTAAGTTACATTTTTTATGTAAGTGGGCCACTTAGTTCTTTATAATTATTGGTATTTGTACTTCTAATTAAATATGATTCTAATTAAAAAAATTTCACACTTATGAATTAATGTTAGAGTAAAATAAAAGTTTAATTTTTCCTACGTTGACTTGGTATTGATAATCCAGCTTTTTCATTATTGTGAAAAAAAAATTAAAACAATTACGATGCTTTTAAATGTTTTCTCGATTTTAAAACATAATAATTGCAATAGAATGCATTGTATTTGTATTTTAAGAGATAATTTATAGCGCCTACAAAATATACAGACCTAAAAACTTTTCGCATGAGGTATATGATATCAAAATTAACTTTATGTAATAATTAAGTTTAAAAATTTTAGATACAGATCTAATTAATTAATCTGCAAGACACTTATCTTTTTATGTATGAAAGAAAAATTGTTACTTGCAGTAATTTTGTGTGGTCAACCTAATTAATTTTTAATATTTTATTTTTAATTTAAAAATATCCTTTCTAGAATATACATTTGCGTTATTGATACAGTAATTAACATTTTGATAAGGATCTAACGGTTTTGTTTTTAAATATTTTTAAAGTGATAACCTTTGCGGAACATATGCGACAGGCTAAGAAAAATGATGCTAAAATTTGATTAGCGCTCCTGCATCTCTCATTAAATCTTTGATTAATTAGTTTCTTGCTACCGTTCATCTCTCATGTTGGCTGTTTATTTTGATACTTTGTAATCATTGAAAATAATTAGTGAAAATAGAGAGATTAAATAGACAGATTATAGGAATGAATTCTAAAAATTGTTATAATGTAGAGGATGTTAGATACTCCAAATACACTGCAATGAATGTTTCAGTAAGTAGAAAATCGATGTACTAACGTCAGATGCTTATGGGAAATGATACAGATTCCAATATTTACAACGGATACAATGATATTTATTTCAATACATCGTATCTATTTTGTGTAGTAGATTGATAAAATATTGTATAGACCACAGTATACACTATTTTATTAGATTCGCTCACTTTCAAAGGAATTAGATGAATTACATGCACCAAACTTTTTGAAGGTTATAACCATAGGTTATAGTTGGGTCTTCTCTAGCACAAGCGCCTTTTATTATGACATGACTTATTTCATTTTATTATTAGATTATGTATCTGATTTTTTATCTTGAGTTTGGCATGATATGTCCCAAGAAGACAATGCCACAAACCAAATCCAATCCAATCCTAGCACAAGGGCCATGTTTTGTTCAAGCACACCATACTACATCACATAGACCACAAATCACATTACGCACCATACAAGGATATTTTTAAAGTAGTATTGACACAAAGTAGAGAAGTTCATTCAGGTTAATTTCCAAGAATAAAACCTGCTCCAACTATAACTCGAAAGTCGCTACCGTCATAGCCCATAGAAATTGGATTAAAAAATGTGAACTTAAAGCTTAGGAAAGTTTATTTTCGCGGAAATGAAAGAAGTTTCCATCAATTTGTTGCCAGCTTCTTTGATTCTGTTCTTAAGATCAAATTTCTGTGCATTTTAAGCTCTGGACTACACAATTTCAAAATTGGAGGTAAAACGAGACTTAAAAAAAAGATTTTGAAAGATGGAAAATTGTACATGTTTTGCTGGAGTTTCAGCGAATAAAACGGCAAAGGTGTTTCCCATTTCAAGAGCTATAATGTGAATGGTTGCGACTGACCATGATAAGAAAGCATGAAAAGGTGGAATAAAAGGAATACAGAAGCTCTTAATCGAGACAACCACCAGGACTATTATTGTGGTAACAAAATTTGAATCTTAAAAATGAAATAATCCAAACTTAAAGTTTTATACTTGTGGTTCAAGCTTTAAAAACACGTAACATATGAAAAACTGCTATACTTACATTTGTAAAGTGCTTTCGGAACCAGAAAAAAAAAAAAATATATATATATATATATATATATAGATAGATAGATAGGTAGCAAGATTTAGGGAATCTTTGCATTGCTTGAAAGTTCGAGTTTCCCCTATTTTCTCAGAACTATATTTATAACTTAGTGCATTTCACTTGTATCCCGATTATATGTTGTGGTTAGTGTATGCAATGCAATGCGTATAGTAACCTCACAATGTCTAGAGAGCTGTCAATATTGTATTTGTACATGAAAAGAAACATTAAAGAAGGTAAAGACTTATTGAAGTAATAAATGTCTCCACACTATTGACAAACTTCTAGGAATCCAATTCTATATAATATTTCCTAGGATTCTTTCAATCAATAATTGCTTTTATTTAGTGTGTGTTGTGGAGACAAGCAATATATTTTTGGAAATCTCATAGCTCTGTGTACAGTGGTGTAGGAAGGGGAGTGCGGTGGGTGCTGGCCGCCCCGGATGTCAAACACAGACGGGGGTTACAAAACTGTAAAAATGTGTTTATTTTTTAATTAAAAAATGGGAATGGTCTACGACACTTAAAAAAATATTATACTTAAAACGAGTTTAATAGCTTAATCTGAAAATTAACTTCAATAAATCATCATAATGGGTATTAAAACATAAGTATAGTCAACAAACGCAACGAAACGCATCAAAATTCGACGGTGCGTAGTGTAGAGCGTATAGATAAGAGAAGTACTAGGAGTTCTCTTCAGTTTGTACTAGGGGTGTCAACTCTCAGAAAATAACAACTTATTGGTTAACCAATTTTTATAACTAAAGTTACCAGAACATTTCTTTTAAGGAAAACACGTCCAGTTGAGGATTCGTAAACTGAATCCTAAAGCCTCCTTGTAAAAATCACTCGCTTAATCTGTGTGGAATGTATTCCTTTGCAACTGTTTCACAATGTGTAGCCTCTTTTGTGACCTTAGAAAGTGTGTACTGCTTTTACTTAGTTTCCACACAGATGGACAATCCTTGTAACTAATGTTGGAGGTACAGTCAAGAGACTTTCAGATACAAGATGGAGTACTCACTACGAAGCTGTAAAGCCTGGATATGCTGATTTCAGGAAGATTGTTGATGCCGTGGAAGAACTTTGTTATCCCACAGAAACTGTCGAAACCAGATGAGCAGCGCAAACCATTTTTCCAGCAGTATGTGATTTTTATTTTTTATGTTTTTTGTATTTCTGGAGAAGTGTTTTAGAAGAAGTAAACTACGCTCAAAATACCTACAGATTGCTGGAATAAGTTGTGAGAAGTGTGTTAGCAAAACGAGAAGTTTGAAGATATTTTTGAAAGACAAAAGAAATGAGATCGTGAGAAAGCACTGCATTTTGCAACGAACAGTTGAGAAGAGATGGACATTCCTTTAGTGAAAAGAAGAATCGTCAGAAAGAAGAAAATGATGGCTGGTGGCTGGAGAAAAGGCTCAAGACGAACCACTGAAATTGAATGAAGAATTGAAAAGATCATTGTTGGAGTGCATTGACAGGTTTTTATCAAGAAATAGACACTCGCTGTAAAAATATGGAAAATATAACAGCTCGGTTTGTATTTTTTGAGTCCAAGTAACTTATTACAACATCAGAAGACTAAGATCGAACTGCCACAGTTAATACAAAACGTAGTCGTAAACTATGATGAACTTTCTGAAGATGATAGTCTTAGAGAGATTGAACGACTAAGAAGACATCTACAAGCTAACAAAGTTTCAGAAGAAGATTCTCTGGAATGGTCTTCTTTAAGATTTTTGATTTCGTTGTTGAATATGGACTTTTAGATTATGTACCAAATCTAACTTTTCATCATCTGATCGTGGTTTAAAATTGCGTGGTGTTGTCCTCGGATATTTCCCTAAGGGGATTGATTCCGGACCGTTGTCAATAGCCCGTTGTGTAGCTCTAAAACGACTTTAATTAAAAAATTAATTTATTACCAAATCTTACTTTAGCTTTAAGAATATTGTTAACGTTATGTGTTTCAGTATCATCATGGAGATGAGTATTTCAAAACTAAAATTAATCATCTTATGTTATCTTATGTCCACTATGAGTAAAGCTCGGCTCTCTGCATTAGCTATCTTGTCAATTGTAAACAAAATAGTGAAAAAAATTGATTTTGATCATGTCATTTTGATCATTCAGAGAACGAAGTTAGGAAAATAAGTCTTCAAATGCTTATGTATCAATACAAAGAAATAAACCAGAAAATAACTCTTGTATAATTGTATCGTATTTTTTCTTCTTTTAATAATTTCAATGGGGTGACAAAAGAAATTTTCCGCATCGGGTACCACCTGACCGTGCTACGCTACTGTCTGTGCGAGATAAAAATGAATTTTAAAGAAAATATGTTGATACCTTTTAGACAATATCCGCTCTGATAACTGCAGCCTCCATTTTATGACCTACAACCTGCTCTGACCTGCTTGACCAATAGAATCTTCACTAGGATTCTTTCAACCAATTTATTTCGTTATTTAGTGATGTGTTTGTTGTGGAGAAAAGCTATATTCCACACTACTGAGAAATCTCATGACACTGGAGTAGTTAGAACGAACCACTGAACAAAAGACTACAGTTGCACTTTGAGAAGTGAGTTTTGTTGAGTAAACGTTTTCACTAATCGATGAAGATTATGCATTGTATGTGACTTGTATATATCGTTAATGATTTTAAGTGTCCGTTGTCTGTACAATAAATCGTTTTAATTTTTCGTTACTAATTTTGCACTAGCTTGAATGTTAGAGTACCCGGAAGGTAGGAAGGCTCCTGCTCAGAGACGGCTCATTCATCTTACGAGAGTGAAATATCTCACACAATATCTGCAACAGTTATTACGCAACACATCACTTGTGCTTTGTTACAGATCGAATTTATGTTAGAGAAAAATTCAAATTTATCTGCAGAACACTTTACAATTTGAAACGTATCATATACTTATTTACTCGAGCTTTATAAAGAACTTTATAATTTCGAGTTTTTACGAACATGTTTACTGTTTCTGATTCCACTGTAAACGAATATTGTTCTCAGTGTTTTTCAAGTATAAAGATATAAAAATCGGTGCATTTCCATCACATTTTAATAAGTTTCGTTTATTTATTATTTATTTCCATTTAATTTTATTCGTTCTGGCAAAACTAAAACTTTTTTTTTTGCATTTTTGAATAAAACGAAATTTGATTTATATTGACTTACTTGACTGAAATAATATAACTTTCACTTTTGGATTAAGGAAATAATTATTGGTGTCAGTGGGGGGACTTCCTAAATAGCAAGTCGCACTAAATGCTTTCTTTAAGATGTTTAAAAATAATTTTTTAATAACTTAACAGAATAATTAATTAAAAGGAAATATAATTATGGTAGAAACAAGAGATTTGAAATGCAAGTAATTAAACTTATAGCAAGGAATCCGTTTTAGATGTTGGATAAACTTTGTAAAGCAAAGTAAAAAAAATCACCAAACAGGGATACACTCGTTTTTATAAATTATCCGCGGAAATTTGAACACTAATTTATATAAGAGCTGAAATTTAGGTGTTCCGGTGTAAATTAAGATTGGTTGGCTTTTATGGCCAAGCATGGAAAAACAATATCAAGTAATGACATGGTGTATTATTTGGTACAAATAAAGAATGTTTTGCTGGTACAGGAGATAGAAATACACAAAGTGGTCAGTTACAGGAATCGATTGTTTGCCACCTACAAATCGCAGGTTTCCAGCGAAGTGAGCTAATGAGCCACAATGACTCCAAAATTCAGGTTTGAGATGAAAATAAGTCAGAAGAATACAAAAAGCAAATGCACCAATTCATGTCTAAAAGTTCTAAGAGAAAAAACCACAGTGAATTAGAAATTTGTTTAAATTCTAAATCTTTACAATGCTTCGTGTTTAACTGAAAAGTAAAATCTCCTCGAAAAGTAAAATCTCCTCAAAAAGTAAAATCACCTTAAAAGTAATATAAAAATATCTTACCCCACAGCACTTTTAAAAAGAATTTCATAAATATACATATTTAGAGATTACATTTTGGGAACAAAGTTAAAAATAGGACAAAAAACATTTGGGAATTCAAAAATAACACATAACTGTTAAGAAATTAGAGAAGTAAAACAACTTTTGGGGCATACTGCCTAATTGTTTTTTTTCTGGACCTTATATTCACTAAATTAATCTACTACCATTTAAGGATGAGCAAAGATTTAAAGAGACACAATATCCTTTGACATTTTTTTTCATATTCATAACATTATGTTTTAGAGTACCATATTCCAATACACCATTCAATAAACATTAAAAAATAAATAAATAATACTTACATTCACGAAAATTAAGAAATTAAATTAGAAAAGATTTCAATATTTTCAAATTTCTCTCTACTACGTTTGCCAATTTTACTTTTTTTCACAAATTTTTACTTACCTTCCATGTCGTAGATTCCCCACAATCTTGAGCATGGCTTTACATGTATCACTGTTATTTATTGTTTTAAAAATATTTTATTACACAAACACTGAGAAGTGACAAAAATTGTCAATTTATTTAATGAATTAAAAAAAATATTGCTCTTACAAATCCTTAATCCATGCATCAATTTATCAAATATACACAATACACAACCATAAAAAGTTTCAAATCTCTACTTCCATTACAGAAAAGGCCTTAGCATTTTAAAAGACTGTAGCCAATAATAATAGGAAGCTGATTAAAAACACTTAAGTTTTGAATGACAATGCTTCAAATATATAGCAAGTTTCTAAAGTTTTCTTTCGATCCTTAAATTCTACAGACAGACTTTAATAACTCGCTAAATAATGTAGCTACAGCTATAAAAGTTTTCACACCTATTTTTTAAAGCTGTTATCTCTTAAAAAATCGTTACATAGGTAAATTAGAGCTTTAGACAAATCTCCCTCCGGAATTCGATCACCTTGAAAACTTGAAAATTGTTTTCCCTCTTCTCAACCTTCACTAGCTTCAATGAAATTTTTGAGATGGTTCTCTTCTGTTAGTCTGCAGCGTCCTTCAAAGGCCTCTTTTCTTTTCAGAGTACAATGGACTTCAGGAACGCACCAATATGAGAATGGAAATGTCGGCTGAAGAAAAATCTGCATTTGAATCATGGGCTGGTCTCTTTTTTCTGAATTCTGATTGGAAGAGAAGTTAGGGTTCTCTGCATAGACCTTCTAACACACAATTCTAATTAATGGCGTCCGAGGAGTGACCCATTCAAATTTAAGCCGAGATGGTGATCCGGACTTTTCATTTGAATAGCATGGACTTCGTGAAGGAATCGGACAATTCTTCACGAAGTTTGATCTAGAACCGAGGAGTTTTAGAGGGAATTTAAGGTGAAATGAAAGTTTTTAATTTTGATTAAAGTGAGGCATTTGAATTACTGGAGTATCTTGTTATACTTATTTTATGTTTTATATCAATCGAAGCTATTTGTCAAAAGTTATTTGCTAGTTATCAAAATAATTAACATAAGAATACTATTAAATTGCACTTTATAAAGGTAAATACTTGGTAACGAATTAGAAAAACATTTTCAAATGTTTATGAGAGCATTATGTTATTGAAATGACAGTACATTTTATTCACAAACCTGGAATATTAGATTGGAGAGCATAATGTGTCTCCAAATATGTGTTAACAAAAAAAATTCGTACTTGGTGTGAATTTATTACTTTAAAATAGAAACTAATGTGTTTAAATTCAAGAGTAAGAGTAAGAGTTTTTCTTGTAAGAAGTCAAATGTCATACATTTCAAACATCGACACAAACATAGTAGCATCAACTCTGTTGTAGGCAACAGCTGTTAAAATAGAGATCTTTCCATTTATACGAGATATGAAACTGTATATAAATAAAACTGGAAACATTTCAGACCAAAACAAACATCAAAATAGCGAAAGTAACGATTCTGTCATGTTTTGAAATAAAATTCCCTGCACTAAAATTAAAGATTTGAAAGTATTCTATCTTTTATCTTCTAATATTCATCTAGTACTATGGTAATATCTTAACATGTGTATAGTTTACTGCATTTATTTGTGTATCAAGAGTATTTATAATTGAAAACTGATGTCATATAAAAAATGTGGTAAGTTAAAAAATTCACAGCATAAAGACTACGCAACTTTATGATATTTGTTGGCAAAAGTTTTAATCTTATTTCTTTAACTATATGGCTTACTTGAGAGTACTTTTATTTTCCAAATTAGTTAGAACCTGAATTTTCCTTATTGTGATGGAAATTTATTATTATTATTTTTATACAGGTAACTCACGTATAACACGGTAGATTGGTGCCCTGCTATAGAGAATCCGTGTTATACGAAACTTACAAGTTTCACGTATTTTGATATTGCGTAATGTGTTACATGGCGAATCGTGTTATAGGATACTCGTGCTATAAGAAACCCTGTGAACAAAAACTCTGAGTTCATATATGTATATCTGATAATGCGTTCCGTGTCATTTAGACACCAAAACCGTGTTATATAGAAACTCAAAAATTATACAGAAATGAAGATATGTCGTTTTTAGAAAACATTTCTTTATTCAACTTTAAATAACAGATATACAAATTAATTTAATTTAATAATAATTAATTGTATACATCCAAACATAGAAAAGCCTATTTAAAATTATAGAAAATTCAGATGGCTCTTTTTTAGTTTTCATGCTTCCAGGGTGATCTTTCAATACAATTTCCATAAAAATGAATATATTTTGAACTTCTGCAATAGTGAAAATGTAGAACTTCTAAATACCACAAATAAAGATTAAACACTATGGAAAATTCTCAATAAACGTTTCGGTGGAAAATACTTCCGCTATCACCAGAATAGAAGTAAGCCTCGAGAAGAAAAAGCGAATTTAAATAAAGTACAACCTTGTCAAATATGGCTGTTCCGCCATAAATAACCGACCAACCAATTACAATAGTATCGACACTATTCACGTTTTTTCAAATAAACCACGTATAAAGGTAGGGAAGAAATACATCATTCACTAGTTTGATGACGTAAAGATACACTCCTTACAGTAATGGACCGGATATCAAGATGTGATGGCATAAGGGAAATAATACATACTTTAATTGGAGATGGTCCCCTACGTGCTGCAATTACACTAGCAACCCTTCTGGGCATACTTTCAAAACGATTTTGATACACAGCTATGGGTATTCGTGTCTATTCCTGCTGCATGAATATCACCAGCTCAGCTGTGGATTTCGGACGTGGTTCCCTGGTCCATAAGCGTCGTTATAACTCGTTCCACAAATGGTCTAGGTCGGGACTCTGAACAGGCCAGGGAAGACGTTTTACATCCATATCTTGATACTATTACTTGACAGAGGCTGCAACATGACACAGAGCGTTGTCGTCCTGAAATTAACACTCATCCCTTCCATAAAATTGCCAGAGCGTAGGAAGAACCTGACTGTCCAAAATGTTCATGAAGGCGTCGGCGTTCAATTTACTAGGAGCAACATGCAAAGGTCCCAGGCCACACCACGAAAAACACTCCCAAAATAGTAGTCGGATCTTATGCAAATCCACTGGCGCCCTGACCATTATTGTAGGTTAGTGTATATAAAGATTCCCTGATGTTAAATTCAAGAATAGATTTTGAAGGTTAGACCACTTTGACTTTTTTGAAACCAAATCGGGGGATAGTTACAAACAGTTTTGAATAAACAGATTGTTAATGTCCTTATTTTTGGTACCGAGGTAGACATTTACAATTTTATCAAATTATTTTAGCTTTATTAGTCGTATTTTGTTTATCATTTAACTACCAGTTATTTGACTAAGTTTTCATCTATCTACATAATTCATTTGTATATGACTTATTTACCTTTTTCTGCAATGAGTTAAAAATGTATCATGAAATATTTTACCGTCCAAGTTAGCTGTTAAAACCTTTAATTTGGTTAATCAATAGCTGCTTTAATTTTATGCCATTCCGATGCTAAACATCTTCCATGAAAAATAACGTAAATACTTTTGCAAGCATAATTCGATTGCACGTTAACAAAAAACCAGCGTCACTCATCTTAATTTGTGACAACTCCAATTGGATTTAATTGCTTCCCAACAAGGAACGATAAAAGTTCGCTCGCATTTGAAATTTCCAATAATGTGTGTTTCGCCATTTTTTTCTATCCTGTTCACATGCCATACAAACACAGCTGCCGTTCGCGATAATTCCAAATAAAGTTGGCTGAAAAGGGATTTTTTGCTGGGTGGCAAAAGCACAGAAAACGGCATTTGGGAATATGTGTATAAAAATATTTAATGCTCATAAATTCTAGAAACTCATAACTTTTCGGGCAATTACACTCTTTTTTATGATCACGAGTGCGCTCAACATCAGCTTGAGAAAATGAAATTTGCTAAAATTAAATAAAACTCTACAAGATAGGGGAGAGAGAGGAAAAAAGTGTCCCCAGCGAAACACGTTTCTTTAGATCTTCTCCTATTAATTATGAAGGTGCCGGAATGACACCAGGTAGTTAAAAAATATAATAAAGAAAACAAGATTATAATAACTACTTGGTGTCTAAAACGCTCTTCCTAATACAGGATCTTCAAAAGTAATTATTTTATCGATCGCTCCTCCAAGCGTTAGAGGTTCGTTTTAATTAATTGCAATTAGCATATTTCATTTACGGAGTGGGGCATTTTTCTGTAAATGATGCATTTTTGCTTGTGAAAAGGCGCAAGTCAGCTTCTAAACGCTTTCAGCTTCCAGTGCTGTTGTGGTGCTAAAAGTAACAGCACTCACCTGTGAGAATTTATTATACGCTTCCAACAAGAATTGAAATGCTAATTCACGTACATTTCTGCTTTGCTTAAAAGTGATATACGGATAAAATTTCGATCGAAAACTCAAGTTTATGAAATGTACTTCAGTTGGGAGTGTGGGAATTATAAAAAATTGATAACTGGAGATATTTTAAGACCACGTATATATAGATGTTTTGTTTTCGTAGGTTTCGCCTGTTTCATTAAAAGAAAAAGCTTAACTGATGTAGATTTAATAAAATACAAATTGACTGAAAGAAAAATTGTTTAACTTTTGTCTCACAATTTTTAAGGCTTCCCCACCCAATACGTATTTTCTTTACAACCCTACCCCTTTTAACGTATATGTTAAACTACAGATACGTAATTTAGCCCTAGTGTAAAACATGCCTTAACGAAAAAATGACTGCAAACAGACGAACTAAACTAAACTTTACACGAACAAAAATAAATAATTACATATTTTCGTGGACATTGTACAGTCAAATGAACGGATAAATATTTATTGGCCGAGCTCCTACAATCTTTAGATATAATTCGTGTCAATTATGACAAGCATGATGTCAGAGGTTAAATTTTATTCGAGAAATGTTGATGCTTTTGCACGATTCCGGGATACATTCTCAATTATTTTAGCCAGAGCGTTTCGCTAGGACAGTCTCCATTTACCTGGATAGACCAACCAGTTCAGGCACAATGGATTCCCTTTGATACCGCATCAAATTTAATCGCTTCTTTAAGGGCAATGATATTCTATCCAATCTTATTATAGTATAAGCTAAGCAGCTGCCAGCTGTTTAGCTTATACCATAACAAGATTAGATGCTTCTATGAAAGCTAGATAATTAATAATTGAAGAGGTATGAAAAAAATAGGAGATGGGACATTCCGAAGAACCTCCTGAAAAATATCCCTTTGATTTGAACCTCTTAAAGATATAATTTTTTTTTGCAAATCATTACTCTTTATATATAACCACCTCATGTCCTCAGCATGGCGATGGTGACCATGAGGTATGCAAGTGTCATGCAGCGTGAGTATGATTTTTCTGTTCTACTGTTCTGGTAATATACCAAACAATACCTCTTCTAAAAACCCCAATTATTATTAGACGAAATCAAGAAGGACCTATTCACTTTCAATCTTGATTCTTTTTGCTCAGTTGCATTGTTACTTTTTTATAGACATTTTCACTGATTTAAAAGAAATAAACGATGACATTCGTTTTAATAACTAATGTTGCAATAATTTGAGTCATTTATATAAACTTGATTACACTAATTATGGACATCGTACGTAAGAAAATTTAGTCCACGTTATAATGTTTTAGTTTCGGTTCTCTAACTCAGCTATATCAATATCTAGGTTGAAATTATAAGGCATACTTTTAATATTAACGCCAATTACTTTCTCACAGCTTAGAATTTCTCCATCTTACATTAGTTTAGGACAACTAATCTTTTAGGAAATTATAGGTAGGTAGTTGAATTGAGGTCGCACTGCAGCAATACAAAGACAACTATCCGGATATGCGAACAAAAGATTATTACAGCTTTTGTATTTCCGTTAGCTCCTCAATAATTCAAAGTTAACCAGATCCAAAACAACATAAATCCCTTAATAGTAAACTCGCGGGATTGAAACACTTTTGAGAATGTAGGGAAAATAATGATGAATGGACTGTAGGAACTTGCGCCAACAAATAAAAAAGAGCCTGTATCCAATATAAAGTCCATACGGTCATGTCTGCCAAAAAAGACTTCGAGCTCTTACAGTTACAATATCCTATCGATTGAGAGCTTTTATAAAGGGTAAAGATGATGCTACTAAATACTAAAGGAATAGACGAAAAACTATTGTGGTTTTGTCTCAATATGGGGAATTAAAATTAAGTCACTCGGACAGAATTCTATGGCATATATTTTAATCCACCCTCGATTTTCTCCTGTTTCTTTTTAGATATTACGTTGACCTTTTAAATTCCTACTTCCTTAATGCTTTAATGTTTATAACACAGCTTGTTTAATATACCAAATATAAAAGTACATATTTATGGACATGTCTGGTTTATTAAGTGACAAAACTTTATTCCCCTGAAAACCCACAAAGAAACTGTTGAAGATTTGACGTGAATCACAAGGTTAATTTGTCTAAAGCTGCTGTGGGATTCATAAATTCCTATAATTTAACCTTTTATTACATTCGCGGGACACTAACAACCTTGCAGATTAGCATTGACATTGTGTAGAACAATTGATTTAACAAGAAACGTGATATTTCTGAACTTGCCTATTATACTCACAAAAAATTGGTCGAGAATCCTTATATGTTGTAAAAACACTAGATCTGTGTGTGGTTTGTCTTATATATTACTTTTAAAAATAGCACATTTTATTTTATTTATTGAGTTTTTTTTAACGATGACCCCACTTATTTTTTAATAATTCAACAAAAGGAATTATTGTAATGTTCATATAGCTTTTTAAAACCCTTCTGATTTTTAGAGGAGTAAGAAAGTGATCTAACCTATCTCACTTTATTATCACACTAAAAGATATTTACCATTATAAATGCTTAAAATTCGTATATATTTCCTATACATTTTATCGCATGCTTAAAATGTCTGATGTTTTGACAAGGAAAAATATTGTATAGTTCTTTTAAATTAGTAGCTTGTTTACGTTTAGTTTAAGTTTACGTTTTAGGCTAAGCACACAATTTCAATCCTTTTAAACTTTAATTCCATTTATAACCCAAAACCCTCTGAGAAGATTTTAAGTTTAATCAATAGGAATTGAATGCATTTAAAATTTAATATATTTATTTTCATCTGAGAACTATTATTAAATGTATATCAAAATGCCTAATACTCCAAGCCTAATGAATGATACTAGTTGCTAAAAGGAAATAAATATGAAAGTTTTTAAATTGAATTGATCAAAAATCATGTTTAACATATGTTTGTTATGAGAAAAGTATAATTCATTTCTCTATTCATAGCTATTATTTTTTATTGTTTCTTTAATTGTAATTAATATTAAAATGAAGATTATTAGCCAGCGTGCTTATACATATTTTATAAGCGATACATTCCATAAATGTATTTCTGTACTCAGAATTGAAAATTGCTATGAGAATGAAAAAACATTAATTTTCTATGCATGAGAGATTAATATTTCTGAATAATATCGCATAACACACCTTTCTATTAAACCAAACCCTTTTAATGTTTCATTACAGAACTTAAAAGTAATTTTTCAATCTCGTAACAATTTATTAGCTTATTTCTAATGAATTGCATTTACTGCAGAGAAAATCACAGGAATGTGAATTCTGTTCTAACAGGATACCTTTAGCAAGTAAAGAACTCAGGTTGCACTATTAATACGATGGATATGATACTATAATTTATCTACTTATATGCGTGTAGTTTTGGCATTTAAAAATCTGCTGCTGCATTTTTGTTTTGCAAACAATGCTTTTCAGAGAAAATCTTGTCACCTAATTAAGTTAATTTACCCTTTTTAAGGAATAATATTAAATTCTTCTTCAAACAGTAACACATTTGGAATTTAACTAGATTAATTATTTTCGAGTTTCTCTTTAGTGGTGAGAATAATGAACAAAATATAACGTTAATTGATTTTAAATATTAATAAACTTGCATTTTATTGCATATATATTCTATGCTCCTTCGAAGAAATAGTTTTTATAACTTCCTTCTCAGTTTTGCATTTGGGAATGATGATTATATAACATGTGAATCGTTTGATGTTAAATATATTGAGCAAGAAGAATATTTTAGTTGAATTCTTATTAAATCTAGACAAAATTAATTTAAAAATTGAAGGAATAATACCATGATGAAATGGCAAAATGTTTCTGTTTTTACCTTGCTAGGCATAATTAGTATTTATCCTCTTCACTACTAACCAAATAAAAATTGTTTAAAAATCAGTTTTATTTCTGATATAAATATTATGAAATTCTTAAATGTTCTCAAGTAAATTTCTCTTTTAGATGGAGACATCATAAAGAGATAAACATTTTAGGTATACATATGTATACCTCGGGTCTCAATTATGTTGAAAGTGTAATAATTTTCAAATGATAAGATATTGGGCTTAAGAACTCATATTTTTGTACAGTGCTGTATTATTATCACTTTATAAGTAAAATAACAATATTAGAAGGTTAGAACCACAAACCATATTTTTTTCATGTGATATTGTTTCTTGGAAAATGAAGTACCACACACAATTTTTATTGTGTGTGGTATTTCATGAAACAGTTTTTTTCATGATACAAAAGAATGTACTCTTTTGAAGAGATTGGTTTGATCTGTAATATATTCGACTAGGGGGCCCGCCCCCTGCTCGCTTACGCTCGCCAACCCCCGGAGGATTGCTTTGCAATCCTCATTGGTTCGCTGCGCGAACTTATGTTCGCTTCGCTCGCATCAATGAAGACACGTGTCCTAGAAGAAGGAATTGTTTACAAAATATGATGTTCCAAAACAATATTTTTCAAAACTAAATTTGCAGAAAATATTTATACAGCACCTCTAAAATCAGAATTCAACTGAAAACTTTGAGCAAATTTTGACAAAATGTGAGCACCTTCCCCACTTTTTCATTGAATTGTCTAAAGATGTAGTGCAAGCGTCTTGTTGAACTATAATTGTTGGCCCAGAAAAGGATCGTTTTTTAAATGGCCCTGAAAAGATCCTCCGCTTTCTTTGATTTCTAATTATAAACTGCAACGGCTCGACTAAAATTCATTTTTTCAGTAAAATTTCATCCGATAACGCTATAAATTCAATTCAGGCGCGAGGCTTCCCGGTAAACAAACAGTAGTACAGTGTTGCCAAAACGCGATAACAAATAACGCCTTTTTTGCGTGCCACGTAAGAGAATTATATATATAGATGAGATTTTTATTAGAATTTCACATCCAAATACTTGGAGAAAGCATTTATTGGCGTATGTGGCTAAGTTAGATCTTGAACCATGTCTTCAGAAGAACCTTTTTGTACTATACTAAAATTATTGAGATGAAATCATCATTTTTATTATGACTTGGTACTTAAAATATTTGAAAATAATTTAGTTTTCTTTGCAAGAAAGCATTTTGGTACATACCAAGTAAGTAAAACTATAGTTAGATAAGTTTTTAGCCTTTAAAATAAAGGTGTAAAGTATCTTATTATAGTATATAATTGAATAAAACACACCATACCTCTTTAATTTCCAAAGTTCACCTGCTTTCCTTGAAGGAATAGAAGTTGTCGAAGTATTTTCTGCATCAGGACTAATTGCAGATTCTTTTTCAGTCACTTTCATAATCAGAACCAGAATCTAGCAAGAGTTCTGGTCACCCATCATAACTTTCATCTAGTCCATCGGACAAATCACTTTCTTGCAAGAGAGCTTGAATTCCTTCTTCAGTCAAAATTTCGATTGAAAAGCGTAGTATTGCTGAGACATATTAACATGAATAGTCAGATACTTTTGCCTAAAAATCGAATCAATATTACTAAAATAAAAATTTTAGATAAAAGAATATTGTTATACTATAAATTTAAAAATGATAAAAAAATCAAATGGAATACCTTTAACATTTCAAAGCAGACTGTTTGTTATAATTGTGAAAGGACTAAACGTACAAGGTAACAACACCAATTTTAACCGCGAAGTACTCACGTCCACATACGTGGACCTTTATAAGTATCGTTCTCAAATGCACAACATAGATATTTATAACAGAAAAACTATTTCATCAGATATTTTTAGAAATTATCAAGCTAAAACAAATTAACTAAATGATATAAAATTAAAAAAATGAAATTTACTTATTTTTACGAGCACGTTGAGTCGAAGCCATTTCTTCCAAATAGCTTTTGAATAATAAACATTCAACAGGAACTACTGATTTTTATTTCCATCCATTGGTGTCAGTCGGAAGCCTAGACGTCCACGCCCGTGTACTCTAGTTTTTAACAGTAAAAGTTTATAAGAAAGGTTATTTTTAAGGCGAAAGAGTCGAGGTCCACTTATATGGACCCAGGTAGTTAGGTTAATGATGAGTATAAACACCAAAAAGTTGTAATATTTTGTTTATAAAAGATCTTTATCTTTTATTGATGTTTAACTTGCAAACCAACCTTCTTTAAATATCGGATAAAGCTATTCATGATCTTTTTAATTTTCCTTTACGTTAGAAATTGAAGAAAGTATTGCACAGTTTGATTTTAAAATCACGATATTGGTTAAAAAGATTCCACAATGAAAAATATATTAAATCGCTAAAATAGCGAAGGATGTCGCACAAATTTCAACTAGTAATTTTGACCGAGTTTACTCATACCTGTTTTAAAATCATGTATCCCCAACAAAAACTTTTCCTAGGTACAAATATATTTTTAGAACACATGAGAGACCCTGGCTAGTTGGCATAACCTCTTTTTCTTATCATTTTCTTTTCAGTAATACTTTCAGTTAATGTAAGCAATGCTTGTTGGTAGTGGAACTTCTTCGCTACAAATTAAAGAAGAAAACATCACTAAAAATAAAATATAGTTAATTCGTTAAATCTTGTTTACGAAAGTATTCAAACTTTGCCAACTTATTCCTGATGTCCGGTAAGTACCCATAACGCCTGTGGTAAGTTGGCGTAGTATATAACTGTGATATGATCTAAGCAGTAAGGCAAGTTAATCACTTTAAAACTTATATTTTAATACAAAATAAGGAAAACTAACTAAACAAAACAAAAAGGACAAGGAAATCTTTAACGCTTCATGTCCACCAAAAAATTAGGGCGATCGTCCACTTCAATTGGTGGCTTTAATTTTCGCAAAATTTTGTTGCTGTTGTACCAGATTGTGTCAGCAACTTCTGGCTATTTACAAAATTCGAGAGTTTCCACTATTGTGAAATATTTGGTATCTGCATCAAATAATCAATTAAATTTTTTTTATCAACAATGTGAGCATTTATTGCATTTATTATTTTCACAGTCCAATGCTTTGTTCGTCCAGACTTCCTTTTGTAATTGCTCATTGAAATCTAGAATGAAATCAACTAATACATGACAACAGACACTACCGTGTTCTATACCAACTTGCCCAACTATTTAAATGTCAATTTTCCCCATCAGGACTTTTGAGACAAGATGTCTGCCTCAGTCTTCCACATAAGTTTTACAAGGAATTTCAGTAAATGAATACAATCGTTATTGCTCACTCTATCCATACTGCTCGTTTTCAATCGTAAGTACTATTTTCACAAAACATCGGGAATAAACAAATGTTTTGCTTGTTCATGTTATCATACAATATGGAAACCTTAATTATTCAATTTAATCCGTAATGCAAGAAAATTCCGTGTTATTTAGTAAATATCCGATTAACAATGAAAAGGTTTTCAAGTTCCGAAAGTTCACAAATCCCATACAGCTCCATGCGAAGAAATTCACCGCCTGCGCAAGTCAAATTTGGGGATCTACAAATAGTAATAACATCAACAGTCTTGAAATCTTCCAATCTACCACCCTCAGAAACATCTCCAAAGACAGATGGTTTGAGTGAAATGACGAAAAATAAGACACTATCTTAGAATTACCTCTCTTAAAATCCCCTGTTTCAGCCTTCTATTCTGTTCAACGAACTAAGTGTCCTAAAAGTTCGAAAATGGACTGTATTTTTAAATTGTGCATGTAAAAATCTATACTGGAATAAAACACAAAACATGTATTACGATCACAATTAAAGTACATGGCAACAACCGTTGAACTGATACTAGGTAATCATCTAAAGCTATCGCTTTATTTTTTATTAGTATTCTATTTTCGGTCGAAGTAGTTTCAACTTTCGACATAATGTTACGCAATCGATAAACACAGAACCGAAACTACATTAGCTCATCAAATCGCGATTTCGCAATCGCTTTCTCCAACATCCCATAAATTGAGCCCATGTGATCCAGTGCAAATTCAAATTTTTCCAAATAATATAAAAAAATTGAAACTCCTGCTCATGCATAACTAAAAATCAACATGGAAAAATATCCATAAGAAAGAGTAAACACAATACAAAATCTGGGCAATTTTATTGAATACAATGATTTTAGTGATTTCGAACATAGGCCTGATAACGGTGATGGCCTGATATACCTAACAAAACAGTGTCTATAGTAACAATTCTACTGTAAATGTCACGAGAAATGGATGAATTTTTCGTAAACCAAAATATTTAAATTTCTATGAACTGTGAAATGTAATTATAATTCTGAACCTCAGGGGAAAACTATCGTAACTGACATTTGGAAAATTTTACAGTACAGAGAGCAAGTCCTTTTAAAGGGCTTTTTCTTTACGTTAAGAAATATAGATGCTTTAAAGTCAAATAAATGGTTTTTCACTTACAATTGCTTAAATGCCACTTACAATGAAAACCCTACAGTCAAAAATGTTGCAAAAACGATTAATCTGAGGTACAGATTTGTATAAACATACCTATATTTTCGAATTAAAAAAAAAGTTAATATTAATCTTGAACATGTGCGTTGTCTATTGTAAAGATGCTCAGAACAGTTAATTGGGAACATTTTAAAATCTCCACTGATGAATCATGATGCAACGGACTGAGGACTATACGCCATTGCAAATTGCAAGTAAATAATTTGAAACTTCTCACACATGCGCAGTGGCACACTATGAGTGAGTGACGTCACAGGTCACGGGGTGCGAAACCAACTAATCAGCGGGCTTACAATTGAAACCAACGAATCAGCGGGCTCAAAATTTTCCCATGTCTTCTACTCCAGTAAAGGTTGGTAATATGCGACCTGGACGCCTGTAGACACGTCTGCGGCTGTCGTCAGGACACAGTTAGAAACGAAACTCGTCTATAAAGACTATACGTCCACAGTCAGCGCCGCTCCAAGTTGATCGAGCCCGTTACCACTGTAATTCTGCACATTCTTGGTACGTCGACTTTTTTATATAGTTATATATTGCTGATTTTGTTATGGTAACGAAATCAAGATTAGGTCACTTTTCTTATCTAATAACAAGGTATCGCGTCCATCAAGATCTAGTTAGTTTTCTTCTAATGACGAGATAACTAGTAGAGACAACCATAAGGGTTAAAAATTACTTTAAAGGAAGATGATTGATGGGTAGTTGGATTTACGTCTCAATGGATCAACACAACGGGCTAACGGAATCATTCATGAAGGAAATGACCCAAGGAAAACACTTCGTAACTTGGAACTTCTATCAGAAAGTGATGTCAATATTTGACATTTTAAGAAAACATTACAACGATGAAAGCTTGAAGATGAAATAAAATTTCACTTTGACAAAAGGTTTTTAGAAATACTCACCATTTAGGTTCTTAACATACATTACACTAATAGTCTGAAATGTTGAAGTTCAGAAATTTATTTAATTTTGATTATTGTTATTTATATAGAGTGCGATATTAGTGTAATTCACTCTATGCTACTAAGAATAGTTATTTTAGTTTTTCAGGAGAATTCAAAGGGGCATTTTTTCCTGGATGATTCCTATTAGAAACAGTAGTTTCCTATTTTAAAAGGCAAGTACGGTAGACTCGAGTAACAGGAAACCTACGGGGCCTTCGCTCCAGGGACATAATATCAAATGATCGTTACTTAGAACATTCGTCTTCCGTTTTTTTTTTTTTTTTGGGGGGGGGGAGGGGAGGGGGGGTGGATTGGATAAACGAAAACTGATTTTTACAATTTATAAACTTTTGACATTCTGGCAGAAAACACTCATCCGTTAAAGAAATATCCTTAAAGAAAAACAGCATCAAATAAAGTACAAACTATAGTGTGGTAAAAATATAAAACTGAATAATTTAAGTAAACACTGAAAATAAAAAACCTATTTCATAAGACGCACTTCAGAAATGAAACAATATAAAAAGAGTGAGTGTTTCTGTTATTTTTAGATAGATCCTAGATTTTCTTGAAAAATTCTGTTATTTGTGTGTGTTGTAGAATTTCTGAATCATTCAAATACGCCATTTTCTAGGTGGGTGATTCTAAGCTATGCTATTAGTGATTGAATGTTTAATCATGCGCATGAAAATTGTAACCCTGATCTGGAATGTGATAAAAAAAAGCTAATCGTGAATTTGCAAGATTCGTAGAAGTAAAAAAAGAGAGTTGATCGACCTTCTTTGCACTTTTGTGTGGTCTTAATTTATTAATAAGTGTCAAAATGTTTCTACCAAGTGTTCGTCTCCATGCGTACATTAGTAAAGGTAATCTACAATTACTTAATACAATATTTCTGATTACTTGTCACTACTTTACTTACTTTCTGATCACCCAAAAAATAATTAGCACATTACCAAGCGAATTTGGAATGATTCGGATCACCACGTGATCTCCTGACAGCCATGAAAAAGTAAGTCGCCAATTTCCGTAGCTTTCAATTTTGGCGTTAAGGCATATCCTGAAAACCACCAAATCACGCCAAAAAAACCTTCAATTAATCAACAAAATCTACATTGTTTCTACGAAATCAAGAGACAGTCCAAACTGAAAGTCACTGTAAACAGTTTTTTACTTTTTCCGAAGTCGTTACATCCATCAAAAAGAGCATTACAGATACGAAACTACCAGGTTCTTCTCAATTGGTCAGTATATCAGCTGCTAAATCCAAGATAACTACAAAAAACGTACTGTAATTTATTGATATTTAATAGAGGCTTTTATTGTCATATTTCACATATTTAACTCCACAATCCAGGATTAAAAAATTTCTCTCTGGAAAGAGAAAATATTGTAAGAGTATCGGAAAATCACATGGGAAGAGAGAAGTTTCAGGCAATCTGTATTAGGAGTTCAGAATTTGGACGCATAAGCTTTGGACATAAAACAGATTGTTGCCTGAAATCAACTTACACGGTTGCCATATTAAGTCTAATAACTATAAAAAATGCATCTAAGTCTTTAGACTTGAACCCCTTTTTCCTACAAGCCCAAACACGCTGGTCATTAACTCGTCATTATTTCCATCAATCTTTCTTTTGAAAATTATCTTTTGCAAAAGAAGATTATAGTCACCGTGTGTTGCTAGATTTTTTCGAGCTTCCTCACAGGACAAGCTTATCCTCAAGGAACCAAGCAAGTAAAAAAGTCAAAATGAAAAGTGAAGTAAAGAATATTTGTTGGATGCGAGGTTTATTAATTACTTCAGAACGGCATAGTGGGAAAACCCTGTTTTCAAGTTTTTTCCTCCATCCATCTCATCTCGTTAGCGAAGAATAAAATTCTGAGGGGGAGATATTCTTCAGTATCTTCGTCCAATTAATTAAGTGTGAAGCGCGATGACGTTTGTGTGCTGAAGATTACACGAGTGTTGCAGAACGAGCCAGAAGTTTCATTGGTAATGGTTTTCAGATTCAATACACCACCTTTCTTTCATCGGTGAAAACAAAATGTTACGTCAATCATCAAAGTATGGGGAAAGTAAATAAATGAACATTTTTAATGCTAACATAGCTGTATTTCTTGAAAAAGCAACATATCAGATCATAGCTGATGTGCGAGGAAGGTAACATGTAAATTGTAACATTACATGCAGTTTGTCGGAATAAACATACAATTTCTCAGCAAAGCAACATGATACGATACTATCAAGTAATGCTAAACATTAAATAACCATTATTTTAGATTATCATGAAGGTTTACTGAGTAAAATATGTATATAACTAGACAATGCTAAGAAATAAGAAACTTCAATTTTGGATATCCATGAAAGCTGAGCAAGTAATAAGTATGCGTAACATCATCAAGTATGCTACAGATTAATTTTTATTTTGTATAACCATGAAAGTTGAGCTAGCGAAAAAAATGTATAACATCGCCAGATAATACTAACAAGAAAGTAACTTCAATTTGGATTACCGCGGAGGTTGAGCAATTAAAAGTAAATGTCACAACGCATTCATTTTTATGAATAGTTACAGTAAAATATCTATAACGTTTTTATCTTAATATCACTAAACTGATAGTAAATTATTTTCATTACTTATGAAACTGAATCAAAATTTAATTGCAGAAATTATGTATTATATCTGTACAGAGATTTACCATTACCATTAATACAATTTCACAAAATGACAAAGTGTATTTTACATAAATTTTCTAATTGTTTCTTATTTATAGTACTATTGCAGATATTCCCATAGTTCACCGTTTTTGTAAAAAGCACGTTAGGCCAATCTTTCCATTTACAGTTGAGGAATACATAATGTTTTCTATAGCTAGGGAAAGGGGCGATTTGAAAAATCGGAAAATGCTGTCTCTCTTTCTGTGTGTGTGTATGATGTTTGGCCAGCTGTTGAATAGTAGTTTCGGAATGGACCTGGATGGAAAAATCCCTCAGAAAGGTTTAGAGTGCTTAGTAAACCGCTTTCGTAGTGGTCGATTTTGTGTTCTCTTTGAAAGAGCCGTGGTCATAAGGGAACAGAGGGGATGGTTTTACACCAGCGTTTCGTGTGATTTGTCTTAATAGCTGCTTTTAGTAACTCGTGAAAATTTTCCATCCCTTCGCTTTAACAATATACGGTATGGATTGTGGGAATGTATTCACTACCTAGTGTATATTGAAGGAGCTAAAAGTGGTGTTGAGCAATTTTGTTCAAGCAATGGCGTCTACAACAAGAATTTCTTGTAAACAGAGGTTTTGTGTTCAAAGTACATTACCCATCATTCCCTTAAATATTTTTTTGAGTGGGGTCGGTATTCACTAAAACATAAAGGAAATTATAATAAATATACACGTATATATGTAATATGGATAGCAAAGCATGTAGAGGAGACTTAACACTTATTAAGAACAGCTTTGTCAAGTAGGGTGGGTCGAAAAACACTTTTTTTTGAAATCCCTCTTCTAATAGTGCGGAAAGGGTTCTCTCTGGGTTCAATAAACACGGTGTAAAATATTTTTTTGATTGGATAATATCTTCTGCTCCCGCATCGTGCTTGAATTTTGGAAATTTGGGTAAAAATTGGCAATTTTTACGCGGCGTTGGAGATATAATTATTTTTTAATATTGCTGTTCCAATAGTGCGGAAGAGGTGCCCACTGGGTTTAAAAAGAATGGTGTAAAATATTTTTTCGATTGAATAATATCTTCTGCTACCGCATCACAATTGAAATTTTGCTATTTTTTTAAGAAAAATGCACTTTTTATTGTCTTTTCATGCTATCTGTATAGGACAGAAAATGAGAGGGGAGGGGGTTTCACAATTCATATAACTCCGCAGATATATCTGAAGTAGATTTAAATCTGGACATTTACAAACCATCGACATAGAACCGCTTAAACTCTCTTACTGATCCTAAGTACAGACAAATAACTCCGTTTGTATCTAAATCACCACAAATGCGACTTGGCCTTATTTCAACTGCTGTGGTTGCCGACAGGTTTGTAGTCTCAGACCAGGTTGTGGTTGCAATTGCATCAAGAGTTCTTCACGATGTCGATCTCATAACTAGCAACAACTCAGATTTGGTGTATTACAAAAACAAGCTGCGAAGGGAAAAGGCTAAAGTTAGAAAGGATTTACAATTTCAAGCTTTAAAGTGAAGCTCGGGCATTACTGTTGAAGGGGCTGTATTTCGATGGTCATAAAGATTCTACATTGATAGAGGAGATTGTAGATACTAAAAGATACACGGAGAAAAGCAAAAGAGGAACATTTATCTCCTATTGAAGAATCAGGTTCACGTTAAATTATTAGGTTAACGTCATTTGAGTCCATCATTTGGCACCGCAAAACAGATTTACGCGACTATTATCGGATATTTGAAGGGATCACAAGAGATCTTTCTCAGCTTCTGGCAATTGGCTGTGACTGCACATTTGTTAATACCGGATGGAAATCTGGTGTAATTCGGTGTTAGGAAATGAAACTTGATAAACTTCTGCAATGGGTAATATGTCTCCTGTATTTTGAAGAACTAACTCTGAGGCATCTGTTTGAAACGTTGGATGGGCCAGCAAATGGTTCAAAATCATATTTTGATAATATTGAGTATTGAGTAGGCGCTCCTTACATGTGAAACTTTGCCAATGACAACTTTCAAAATTATTGACGGCGAGTTACCAATACCTAATAGACGTGACTTAAGCAAAGATCAAATGTATTTACTAGAAATATCTCAAGCGATACGATTGGGTAATTATCCTGATGAACTTTCTAGACGCAGTCCTGGTCCATTATCATTATTCGGCAAACAACAGCGAACAGAGTTCTAAGACTATATGTTAGTTCTCCAGATCCTCACTTCTAGATCACATTCTAGACGCAGTCCTGGTCCATTATCATTATTCGGCTAACAACAGCGAACAGAGTTCTAAGACTATATGTTAGTTCTCCAGATCCTCACTTCTAGATCACATTCTAGACGCAGTCCTGGTCCATTATCATTATTCGGCTAACAACAGCAAACAGAGTTCTAAGACTATATGTTAGTTCTCCGGATCCTTCTTTGAAGTTGAAACAAATCGCTGTGTTTGTTATTAAAGTTTACACTCCAAACTGGTTTGATATAAAGTATAAACACTTGCTGAAAGATGGAGCTAAGCATGTGTGGAATAGTATTTCTAGATCCAGGTATTTATCTCAAGACCTCAAGGACGTCGTTGATGGAGTAATTTGTCGAAATTCGTTCTTTGCTCATCCCGAGAATATCTTGATGTGTATGTTGAAGTATAAAAGACCGCACATCAGAGAACTTGCTGCACGACGTATAATTAAGTCTAGAGAGTCATCTTCTAATGTAAAGTCAGTATTTCTCCCACCAAAACTGAATTTTGAAGCTGCTGACTCTACTAAATTGATTGACTGGTCATCAATTACTACTAATTCTCCATCAATCCTCCGTGATATATCTACTACCGTATTTAGTTCCAATGTGCGTGATAAAAAAAAATCCCGAATGGGACTTTGTTCACTTCTCATGTCACATACAGGCCTTTGTACGGTGTGTCAAGATAGTGACAGAAGCATCCACTAAAATTTATGGGTTTCAAAGTAGAGACGGGTTCATTAGATCCACATTCTTTTCCCGATCAATTATATGTCTGAATTTGACCATAAGGCTGATTTCAAGCCTCTTCCTGCTGATTAAGTGTAAGTAAACTATTGATATTGGCATGGTCATAACATTCCATGGTTACAATATTCTTAACAAATATTATATTAATATAATGTGACTAAGCTACTATTTAATAATTTTTAGGCAATATAATCAAATGTAAAGTACAATACAGCAACAAATATTGTTTGAACCCATCTATTTTTCATGTTTTATTTATTTCTACAACACATAATAAAATTCCACTTTTTTTCAAAAACTGCAAAATTTCAATTGCGATGCGGGACCAGAAGATATAATTCGATCGAAAAAATATCTTACACCTTTCTTATTTAACCCAGTGGGCACTTTTTCCGCACAATTAAAATAGCAATATTGAAAAATAATTATATTTCCTACGCCGAGTAAAAATTACAATTTTTACCCAAATTTCCAAAATTCAAGTACGATGCGGGGGCAGAAGATATTATCCAATCAAAAAAATATTTTACACCGTGTTTATTGAACTCAGAGAGAACCCTTTACGCACTATTAGAATAGCGATTTCGAAATAAAGTGTTTTTCGGCCCACCCTATTGTCAAGTGGTAACACCAATGATCATCACTCTCTGATCCCCTTCGAATTTTTGAGTGTAAGCATACCACCCCCCAAAAAAGGATGATACTAGTAAACTTATACTAGTAATCATGATCCTTATAAACGAAATTAATAGTAATGAAGTCCATCATATTTTGATGAGAACAAATTAGTATTTTCTTTGGACCCCCACATTGTTCTCCAAATTGGCTCTCATGCTTATGGTGATCATATGCAATAATCGATGATCATTAAAACGAGAATTGTAGGACCGTAAGGTGAGTGTAACTAAATAACAATGTTTGGTAAGGTAAATAGATTAACGTTATACTTGTGTATCAAATAATTTGTTACCTTTTGCCATGGGATGCCCCTTTTAGTTATAATTTGCAAAACAAATTTACTAATCCGTTGATGAGTTTACATGCATATATCCGTTCTGCAACCTACTGTCTTCCTAACATGACTTTTGGCTAGTATGAACCTTCTTGAACAATATAATGTTGCTTAGGATTTTCTCAACCCATATATGTATTTAGTTACAACATCTATTGGTTAATTGAATCATCGCAACAATTTATATATCTCCACACCTCTGCCTATTGTGGAGAAAAACACAATTTAGCTTCAGAAATCTGTTGTTGGTCAGAGAGTTAAAAGCTAAATGAATTTCCATACATGATCATCCGATTAATCCGTTTGATGCCATAATAATCAAGTATCTCAGTTTGTTTCCATTCCGTTTAGGTTAGGGCTGTCTATTGTGTTGTTACAGCGCAATATAAATTCATTTACCTTCCTTCTGAGCTTGAGCAAATAATTTTCAAATAGCGAGTATCAGAAAAATTATGAAGAGGCAGAAAAATGAATAGAAATCAATATTTTATGTGTTCATAATTTGAATATGCCAATCTTCAAGTATCTTTGTCACATCCTAAAATTATCATCACAAACCAAAAATGTTTCAAATGTGTACTGGTTTATTATTTAATCAATTGTGCATTATTGAGTTGAAATAAAGTATACATTTTACATAAATGTCACCATAGATAGGATTGAATTGAATTTTGGGTCTAATGGCACAGCGTCCGGAAACGGACAAGTTTTGCTAGTTCGTAGGATATGAATTCTAATGATAAAATACCTTATGTATAATTAAACAATCATCCAAAGTTTTCAAGTTCTTTGCAGAATCTTCAAAACCAAAACAATGTACTTTACTATGGGATGAATACAACTATGGTACTTTGGAATTCTTCTATGGATGACTTCTATTCTTTGAATAGCTTCTAGGTAATTCTTACTTATAGAAGTTATCGTTAACATCTAATATGACGGACAAGAATAAAATACCTGAAGAAGATTTTGTTGAGTATTAGCTATCCGTCTTATACAAGAAGAGAATAAATTGTTCAAAGAAGCTGTTTAGATAAAAAAAATGGAAATGCAGCTGGTAGTTGAAAGATTTAATCCCACGATTTTGTATTCTTTTCTACAATTACACTTGTTTTTTGGTATGCACTTTGCTGATCTACTTATCTGATTACGTACAATTTATTAAGAAAAACCACAGAAATGCCAGGATCGGAATAATGACCGGGCACATTTGATATACGACCTGGGGACTTGATGATAGATTATAATCGATTTATCATATCTGTCTCCGTCTGACTTACGTCTTTTTTTACCCGTACTCTTTCCCTTCGTAGATAGCGTATTAGACATAGATATGGAAGAAAAGTAAAATTCAATATGAAGTAGGTGACTTCTATTGGAACTATTCAAGTAAGCATTCCATATTAAATTTTTGTGCCTTCACTCCAATTAATTTATTTAAGTCGAAAGTATTCCAATTTAATCAAAATAGTCAAGTTACAAACTTAATGGATATCGTAGTATATTGGTAGGAAGTACGCCTTTAATTATGTATGAAATATTTAATTTGAATGCAACATTCGAGTGCCTACATGTCTAAAATATCCCAATAGGTTATTTAAAATTAATAAAGGAATGTGTAAATACAAGCAGACTCATGCATAGTATCTCTGCGTATGTTTTTCAATTGTTTATATATATTTCTGGCAGTGTCGTTTCTCATATTTGGTACTTTATATAAATGCATTTACACTGAAGTGCCAAAAGTCACAGGATAGCAATATACAAATGTGCAGATTGCAATAGCATCTCGTAAGAATTTTTTAAATGGGCAGTGCATTGTCACGGATTCCATTTGTACTCAACTGCGCCTACTTAATGACCGAGACCATCGACGTGTGCTTAGAGTAGTGAGTGTTAATAGACAAGAAACACTGCGTCAAATAACATCAACAATCAATGTAGGACGTAAGAAAGACGTGTCCGTGAGGACAGTGCAGTGAAATTTGAAGCTTATGGGATATGGCAGCAAAAGTCCGACTCGAGTTCCTTTACTAAGAACAAACCCTGGGCTGTAGCGCCTCTGTAGCATATCGGTTGGACCCTAGATGACTGGAAAAACATTGCTTGGTCGGATGAGTCACGATTCCAGTTGTTTAAGAGCTGATGGGAGTGTTCGAGAAATTCTCAGATCCCACGAGACCATGGAACCAAGTTTTCAACAAGGCACTGTGCAAGCTGGCGGTGGCTCCACAATAGTGTGGGCTGATTTAATATGACATGGGCTGGGTTTTCTGGTCAAACTGAACCAATCATTGACCGGAAACGGTTATGTTTAGCTACTTAGAGATCATCTTCAGCCATTCATGGACTTCATGTACCCAAACAACGATGGAATTTTCCAGACTGACAATACGCCATGTCACCGGGGCAAAATCGTTCGCGATTGGTTTTAGGAACACGAATGCTTTGGCCATCTAGATCGCCAGACATGAATCCAATCGAACATATTTGGTTTCGAAATTGGTGGGATTGATGGAAAGGTTAGTTCATGCACAAAATACTGCACCGGATTACGTTTCCAGCTATGCACGGCTGTAGAGGCAGTATGGCTGAATATTTCTATAGGTGACTTCCAATGACATGGTGAGTCAATGTCACGTCGAGTTGCTACACTTCTTCGGGCAAAAGGAGGTCCCATACGATAGTAGGTATCCCACGACTTTTGGCACTTCAGTGCATAATAAAAAAATTGCTTTATTAGCCAGTTATCGCAGAATTTTTGTTGCTTCAGATAAATCTGTATATCCTCAGCAGTTTCGTTGAATAAGCGAACAGTATTTTTAGCTTTGCAAGCTTTACGTGCTTGTTGTTTCTACTTTTGATTGCTCGGATCGAGACAGATTTCGATGCTTTGTGTCAAGAGGTAACTTATTTGAATGTTTAATATTAAATTTTATTTCTTTGGAAACAACATAGCGAGCTGAAAATACGTACTGACGTACAAATTACAGATTGAATAAAGTGCATATCTTTTACAAAGTCAGAGCTCAGTATTCAAAAGCTTTTGCTCCCTTAGATAAACATATTTAATGCTTTAGATATAAAATAGAAGCATATCAATATTGTACATTTCATACCTCCAAAGAAATTCCAATTATCATAAAAGGAATCCGTGCGCTAACTTTGATTTCTAACTCAGTACATGTCCAAAAAGTTCATACCCTAAATCATATTACTTAAATTACATTCTTAACATTCTGCTATGTTGCTTGATACCTGTTAAAGGAGTTTCGGTATTTTTTGGCGTCTAACCAATTTACGCGTTTTTCACGTGCTCTTACCGACGTTTATTTTTATGTTCAAGATTTCTCAGTACCTTCTGTAATCACTGTGAGATAATTTGATTAGAGCAGTGAGCATATCCGTGTAGTTTTGACAATATTATTCAGCTCCATAGCTCACTTCATGTATATTAAACTGAGTTGTAAAGATAACGAATGAATAACCTAGCGGTTGATTTTATCTTCCTTATATGTTTGTTGCTGAATGCTAATATGTATAAATATTGCCTATTTCTGTGTTTCGTACGTTAGTGAAATATACATATAAATAAATATATTATTTGAAGATAGTTTCTAGCTAGTTCAGTAAGAAAAGTAATTTATTTGGTGCAGACATTCTAATTTAGAATAAGAATGAACTATTTACTATATATCGATGCGGTTTTAACATGGCCAAACCACGCGATATTGTATTTTGAGAATGTGATATGTTCAATAAATTATGGCAAAGCTAAGATATCAATTTTTTTTGGAAATACCAAGTATTATTAAGTTTTGTTAAAAAAAAAGACACTTATTTACTTGGATGTCTGTTAATTTTAATGCAAGTCTCGTTCCACTGGTTAGTTGAAGTTCTTCAATCAAGACATTTGATACGAACTGTAACTCAATATATTCTTTTAGAAATAAAGGGACACAGCACACCACTGGAACTTACAAAAATGGATTTTCCAATTTCGAAGGAATTGAAAAGACTAAAACGTTCCGATTCGGGTATAAAACAAACCGCGCACAAAAATTAGCATCAGTTTGTTCCAAATCGATATTTTTGACACCTTTGTTTCTGTTTCAACCCTTTCAGCTTGATTTAAATCGCAATTTTTTTCAGAATCCAAATTTCAACACTGAACGCACTTTTAATTGAAGACTCAGACACTTGGAATTTGGAATGAAGTTTAATTATCATTCGAGCTTCCAAGCTTGTCCAAATATGGCCCTTGAGCCATATTTGGACATATATCTGTTCAGCAACTTGCAGTCTTCTGTGCATGACTCGGAGTCAGTTTTGTCGTTCTTGACCAATAGAATAGATCTTGGGATTCCTTCAACCAATCGATATGGCCATCATTCTATTACGACGATTAGTGAATAGTGCAGAGTTATTGACACAACTATTGTAGTATTTCGTTTTCCTCACAATGTAATGACTATGTGTGTTGTGGCGAAACGTATATTCTAATCATCATACACAATGTTATCATTACGTGTGATAACATAACATTACACACTTTGGAAATCCCGTGACACTTAGAAGGTTAAATCTAATTTAATGAATTGATCTCAACTTAGTTACAACTATAATTCCCTCAGAATAAAAATGCAGATTGTGTAGACTATAGATGATAAAAAAAAAACGAAATTTTATCTGTCTTGTAATAGATCGTTGATTGCTTTTTATTAACAAAACAAATATATACATCAATAAAAGTTTCAGCTATAGGTTTATTGTTAAAATGATTTGTACATATGTTCCTGTAGTGAATTTCAAAACGCTACATCATGCATAACGGTGTGGATATAGTTCCAGCACCATAGAGATACTGTTTTCGAAATTACTACTGTTAAACAAGTCAAGATTCTGAATAACATTTAAAGAAATTTTAAAACAAAATCAGTAAATTCAGTATAAGTCGGCTTAAAAACACTTTGTTACAAAACTTAGTATAAACGTAGCACAACTTTGTATAAAGATCAAAAGTTAATGAACTTTTTATCTTTAACGTAATTTATTATCAAATGGGAAATATAGTTTTTTATCTACCTAAATATGAGTCAATAGTATTATTATGCAAATTATTACATTCGCTTGATAATATATCACAAAAACAACAACATCAACGTAAAAAATAATAGTTAACTTTGTGTTGGATGCAAATAAATAATTTTTTGAAACAATACAGATTGGTCATTTCATGTTGAAAGAGCATATATGAAGTTGGAAATTCGTTAATTATGAAAACAAACTGTTTGGTTAAAAAAAAATATTAAATCGAAAATTCTTGTTATTTAAAAAAGAACTCTTAGATTTATGTACTTTTCAAACAATGTTACTTACAATATCACTATAACATGGAAAATTTTAGTAGACTGGTGTATATATATGTTCCATTAACTGTTAAATAACGTTTGAAACCAAATATAGGGAACATCGTTAACTTTTCAATTAAGCAATTGTGAGACAATTGATTGCATGATACACAATTACGATTGCATGATACGCAATTACGATGTTATCGTGAATGTTTGCTAAAACATGTTTTAGTCCATAACAGTCTGATATAAATAATTTATAAAGTGTTTGCAGAGCGGAGCTAAAATATCGTGTACGGTGAACTGGAATGTATTAAATTATACACTGAATAGCCAAACATTATGACGTGATTAAATGAGAATGGTATTTAATTGCTGCTGGAGAAGGTAAGTAATCATTCTAAGACTTACTTTTAAGGGGGATGGGAAACGTTGCTGGTCTAAGCGATTTTGATAGATGGCAGATCCTAATGGCCCGATGACTCGAAACGAGTATCACCGAAACTGCACGACTGGTAGGTTGTTCACGATCTGCCGTTGTTAGTATTCATGAAAAGTGAATAAATGACGGTGACACCAGCATTAGACGCCAAGGTGTTGGTCGTCCACGCGTCATCAAAGAAAACACTGTCCCGTTTGGTAAAAAAAAAAATCGTCGCGAGACAGTGTTCAGCTGACAGCCCAATACAATACAGGTCCAAGCGCAAATGTTTCGGAACACGCAGTTCAGCGGATACTATTGGATATGAACTGTGCAGCAGATGTCCCACTCGTGTGCTTCTGTTGACCAAGCGTCATCGTCAACTACGCCTACAGTAGGCCCGGGGACATCGAGACTCTCTCTCTCTCTCTGAGTGGAAGCAGTCTCCTCCGTACCGAGTTACTTTAAACCCACAACGGATTGTCAGGGAAAGCTTCGAATGAAGAAACGAAAGAAAAACCGGGCATGTGGGAGGCGTGCTATGTGCGCCAGGTTATCCGAGATGTAGTAGAAGTCCCCCGACAGCCTGCACGGCCCCCGTCCAAGCACAAGGTGTCCATCTCAGCTCATAGTCATCATTCAACACGGGGCGGCCTTGCTCACCAGCTGGATTCACCATGCTCACGTCAAGATAAAAGCTATCAGATTCATTAGAGTTCATCGCCTTGGAGGCCCCAAATCGTGAATTGAGCTGGATTGTTCTCATCACTAAGTGGCGAGACGTCACCAGAAAGGAAGCTCAATACCTCCGGGGCATCTACTAGGAGGTCGCCACCTCCTCAGTAGCCCAGTAGGACAGCAGACTGTTCTCTCTCCCTAATGTCCGGCCCGTGGGTGGTAGCACCGGGTCCATCATCCACGTTGATATGTAGACCTCTGCCGCCTACCAGATAGCCTAAATTCGTAAGCGAGCAGGTATTAGAATAGGGTAGGTCCAGAGAGGCAATCCTCCAGCCATCCTACTTACCAGGTGGCACCTCAAGGAGGTTCCGCCGCAACTTGACCGGAAGGATAGCGCCCTGCCCCTACCCGCTGGGTCACTACTCCCAAACGAGCCTACAGCCTTTTCCTTGCCGGCCCAAGCCGATAACCAGCAGTCGGAAAGTAATCCGAATCGCCAGGCACTTACCGGAAGCCCGCCAGTCCCAGCCAGGCACCTTCCAACAAAATCACCAGCACTCGGCATAGCGTCGAAAACGCCTACCGTCCACCATCGGCTATTCCGGCTTATGCTGTGGAAACCGAGAGTACCGGTGAAAGCGCCCCGGCACCAACCGGCATTCCGCTTGATCAAGTGACCTCACGGTCCAATCGACGGGAGTCTGCCTATTTCAATTCCGGACCATAACAAGACTACAAAGCCTGAGCGCCGTCCACAGTGAACGCCTTAGTGATCTCTGGTTAAAGCGGTTCAGCCACACGGAAACATCGAGACTGGACCATGGAAAATTGGAAGAGTAGCTCGGTCATTTGAATCCCGATTTCTCATTCATCACTTCGATGGTCGTGTAAGGGTACACCGTCTACCAGGCGAACATTTGCTCCCCTTTTGTACAGCAGGTCATACACAGGCTGGTGGTGACGGTATTATGCTTTTGGGGACGTTCTCATGGGCGACTCTGGGACCCGTAGTTTTCGTAGAACAGACCATGTACGCTGCTAAATATATGAACAACATTGCGGATTAGTTGCACCCTTATATGACGCCTGTCTTCCCAACTGGAAATGAAATCGTCCAGCAGGACAACGCCCCGTGCCACAAGGCTCGGTTTGTGTTGGAGTGGTTTGAGGAGCATACTGATGAATTTCACTTAATGTCCTGGCCTCCTAACTCACCGAATATTAATCCGATAGAGAACATTTGGGGCGTCATGGAGCGGCAGCTACATATCCACTTTGCGTGACAGCTGCTTACATGTTTGGTACAACCTGTCTCCAGTCATGTACCAAGAACTTGCGCCATCTATGCCCAGGCGAGTTGCAGCTGTTTTGAAGGTCAAAGGAGGCGCAACGTGTTATTGAGTAGGTGGTCTTAATGTTTTGGCTCTTCAGTGTATACTATTGATGAAACAAATATGTTATTATGTACATAAATATATACATAATTACACATGTTATGAAGTACATACGTTAAATACATCAAATTGCATCGTAATGTTTATCAATGTGAAATGGAAAAAAAAACGAGCTTTAAATAATCTTATTAGCACTTTCAATTAAATATAATTGAAAATTTGGTGACTTTATTTTTAGCTATTTTAGATGTTTAATTCTGCAATTAAATCCCTATTTCCCAAATATATGAAATAAAACGCATAATTGAAGTTACACATTACCAATGAAAGGTATTAGTTTAATAACCACTAATTGTAGCACCACTACCATTAATACGATCACATTAGCTATAATTATTTAACACTATTATTAGATATTATATTTAATGCAGGAAAAATTAAAATACATTATTTTTTAAAGGTTTTTAATCCAGGCATTAAACAAATGCGAAAATTATATAATTTGCTTAGATTCGATAATAGTGTTTGAAAAATATGTTTTTATGGAAAACTAGGTTTCTCAAATTTTGAAAACATTAAAGCAAAACACTTCTTTTAATTTAAATTTAAAAGATTATTAGAATTTATTTTTGTCTTAAAATCCAGTTTTTAGGTTCCGTACTGCATTTAGATAATTGAAATAACACACTTAAGTAATCAGTTTTGAAAGGTAACTACCAAATAATCCATTTATAAAATTATTAATTTATTTTACGCTTGTGTGAAATTGTCCATGGTAACGCTATTGACAGTATATTGTTTGATTCTTAATTGAAAGCTAAGCTAACTAATTTTACATCAAATTATGATTTACTCACTGAATTACTCTTTAATATTATAAAAGAAAGTGTTTTTGTGTGTGTCTGTGTTGTGTGTGTGTGTGTATGGACTATCCTGACGAATCTATGGACTTACAATAATGAGATTTGGCACGCAGGTAGTCTGATTTTTTTGCAATTTTTCTATTGCTCTCGAATTTTAAAATTTAATCAAGAACATTTTAAATTAATTTATTGGAATTTAACTATTATTGTTTTTTTTTAGAATGACAACACTATAAAGAAATGACAGATTCTAAATTTATTTACTCTCTAGTGTAAGACAGAAGTACAAAAACAGATGGAATTAGAGGATTATTACAGAAGTACATTTTGAATTTTGGAGAGTCAATTTTCCTATCAATACTTTTTGCCTTGTAAAATTCTTGTATCAAGAATGATTTATTTACAAACTCCACAATCATAATGGAAGATTGCAAAATCACAATGATACGGTATTAATCAAATGTATAATTTTTGAAGTACATTTTTCGCATGAAAATATTCCATTACGCATGTAAAATAACAGCTTCACTCTCTCATCTCTCTATTTTAAAATTAAATATCTTCAGTATAGACGAAAGAAAGTTAATCGATTACAATGTTTTAAAGACCATAAGTTAAATTTTACAACGATTAAAATATCCATGTAATCAACGAATGTTGGAGATAGCAAAGTTGCAGAGGAATAGCTTCAATTTACAATGTTAACAGCTTAGGTCTTCTATTGCCTAATACAACATTTAAGTTTTCAAAAGTACTAATTATCATATTTTCATGAACATTTTCTTAAAGGGAGAATTTCTATTAATTTAATGACTCAACTTGGTTTTGTTAGTCTGTATGTTTTTCTGTATTATGTCTGTGTTTTCGCAAGTATCATAAAAATGTTTCAAAACATTTTCATTAAAGGCACGTCCGGAAAGTAAGTTCTGTTTCGTTCTTCCGCCACGGCAGCACTACGGACATGTCCATTACCTTTAGTAGTAGTCTTCCATGTCCATTACCTTTTCACTGACATAATTGCGGTCAATCTATGTTGTGTTTTCACTTTGTTGTGATCACTAGAAATGTTTAAGACAGTTAAAGAACCCGCCGACTGTGAGATTAGGTCTGTAATTCGTTTCTTGAATACTAGGAACGTGAAGCCTGCTGAAATTCACTGTCAAATTACAGAGATTTATGGTGAAAGTGCAATGAGTGAATTTAGAAGTATGGTGAGAAGATGAGTTGAAAAAACTTAGGCGCACAGTTTAAAACTAAAGGAGAGGATTGTTTAGTCAAGGAATTGCTTTACGACACAATGCTTAGCCAAATGCTGCTGGTGTCACTCAAAGGCAAATTAAGGAATTCGGTTGGCAGCGGTTCGATCATCCTCTAACAGCCCAGTACTGGCACCGTCTGACTATCATTTGTTCCTGAACATGAAGCGTGACCTCGGAAAAAATACTGTAAATATATGGCTATCATCACATCACTGGCGGGAAGTTTCTTTCAGGTATGTATAGGTAAGTTGGTCACCCGTTATGACAAATTTCTGATCATCGTGGAAACTATGTAGATAATAGTTCAAGGAACGACCTTTCATGCAAACATAAAATTGATTTGAAAAAAAATTATTTTGTCTTTCTTTTTACAAAACGGAATTTATTTTCCGGATGAGCCTAGTACAATGTTGTATATTTGATATAGTGTTTAGTGAATACATTATTTGAACTTACTTTGTTTACATATTGAACACGTTTCTTGTTAAGACATTTGAGTAATTATATTTAAATTAATTATAATTTAGCAGTTTTGGATAGCCTATACAAATTTACAAATGACATAGAGTTTAAAAAAGTTGAAATATCAGATGGGTATCAGTGCTGTATGTTGGACTCAGTAATGTCTTGTGAATCGTTTAGTAAAGTGATTATGGCGACCCGACGAGAATTAACCAAGTTTGAACGTGGAATGGTAGTTGGAGTTCGATACATGGGGTATAACATTTCGGAAGTTATTAATATTTTGGGTTCTTAACTCCACAATGTCAATTTTTTATCGAGAGTATCTATCTCATGGGAGGCATTACTTTCCACAAGAGGCAGTGGCGTCTGCTGATTGATTGAGACCAGCGACGTCCATGATAATAAAAGAATTATACTGCATGGAATACCTAGAGATGTGTCTGTGAGGTCAGTGCTACGAAATTTAGAGTGCATGTGATGTGGCAGCAGAAGACATACGCGAGTGCCTTTCTTCACAGTCTATTATCGCTTCAACTTAGCACTTGGGATCATCCATCTATTACCTGCATGGAACCTTTGACGTAAGAAGTAGCTTAGTCTGATGAGTCACGTTTTCCAACTCCATGGGGTAATTGATCCGACTTATCAACAATGCATTGTGCAAGCAGGTGGTTCCTTAATATGTTTCATAGTGTTTGCCTGGCATGACTAAGGTCCATAATGTCTTCAGGTCAAATTGAACAGGTCATTGTCAGGAAATAGCTTTCTTCAGCTGCATGGTGATAATTTGTAATCATTTATGGACCACTTATCCAATAACAAAGGAATGTTCCAGTAAAATAATAATCAGTCACCGGGCCCATTTTGTTAGCGATTGGCTAAAAGAGCATTCTGATAATTCCAACACATGATTTGGCCACTTAGATTGCTAGAAATGAACCCCGCGGAGCATATTTGGAATATGATCGAAAGATTCATTCGTGCACAATATCCTGCATCTCACAATCACGAAATTCTGCGCTGTTATCGAGACAATATGGCTGAACATCTCTCCAGGCGATTTATACCGACTAGTTGAGTCCTACGACTTCCAGTTGTTGCACTTCACCGAGCTAAAGGAGGCCCACGTGATATTTGAGAGATATCCTAAGGTTTTTAGAAATTTTAAATTTATTTGAAATTTAAACTCTGTTACTTTATTTCGAGCTTTATTGTTTCGTTGTGAAGTATAACAAATTTCAAAATATTTAGGGATACATATTTTGCTAAGAACTAAAGTGTTCGTTAACCACAAGTAGTAATGAAATTTTATGTTTTTGTTTCGCTGGGAATTTATAGCGAATTTAAAAGTTTTTTCCAGATTTTAGTTGGAAGTTGGGCAGCTATTTGATATCATGAGAATTTGATATCATGAGAATTTTTAATCAATTTGATACTTATCAAGATAGATTTAAGATATCGGGTTGAATTGATTCACTATCGATTGAAAAAGTGACCAGGAATAATAACTTTTATCTTTCACATAAAAATGCCAAAATACATTTCACAAGCATTGTACTCCTGCTATATGACAAAGCTACAAATTGTCAAAAGGTGACACTAAGGTAACTACTACAAAAGATTATTTTGAAATGTATTATGAATGACATTTTTAAAGTTATTTTCTTGTAAAAATGTAGAAACACGAACCATAAAAATGACGAATTTACTAAGATTACTCTGGAAATCGTAGTTTGCCAATATGGTTTTTACTTGTGGCACTCTTGCGCCAGTTATGTGACATTTTCGTACTTTGCCATTTTTAAGGGAAGGATGACGAATTAACTTGATAAAATATTCATCACTAAGTTTTTCAGTCAACCAGTAGATTAGACTATTTAGGCTTCAAATGTACTATACAGCTGACATGATGCTTTTATATACATGATATATTACTGATTACCTTGTAAAGGAAATAAATACTACAAGGCACAAAAAAGGCACGACGGCGCTTAGAGTTTAAGATGTCAATAGTTTCAAGTAGAATTAATGAGGACGATCAAAGTTATTTAAAAATCAAGTTTTTATCATTTGGATCACAAGAAGATGGACAGAAGAATACCATGTAACGCATTGTATGTAATTTTAGATACTCTTTTGTAAATAATATAATTTGCCTCTATTTAGTAGCTGGGTAAGTATCTCCTTAAAGATTAGACAAATTTATATTCGTCAATAAAAACTATTAATACGAACAATTATACATCTAGTACCTGTTCGTTTTATACTAGTGTATAAAAACAAAGTTTATCCATTTCGAAATTTTTTTTCATCTTCGATTAAAAAATATATTATTTTTGGAAAATAAGGGACGCGTTTAAAATTTATTGTTAAAATTCCATAACGTTCTGTTAATCCTTAAGTTAATTAATTCCGATAAAATTATTCTAAAATGGATTTTGGTTGGATGTAATCCGAGTATTTTTAATTCCTTAGACATTCTTTTGAATAATGGCAGATCTACAGACAACGGAAAAAATAATTAAATTTCCATAAGATTATATAAACATAAGAAGTCACTTTCCCAACATTAAATTTTGGTGTCACAAAAATACCACATGGTAAAATGGTTTAAATATAATTTCATAAAAACAAATAATATTTTTTCAACAAATAAATCTTACCTGATCGGAGAGCTTAAGTTTTTTTATGCTTTCCTCAATTTATATTCAAAGTTCATTGCTTAATAGAAGTAAAGGTAGTGAAAAATATTATCTGGCTGTTCAAAACTTATTTTCCTAAATTGAAAAATGTTTCAAAGAAAATAGCAAGAATATTCACGACTCATTTTAACCAACGCCTTATGTATGTAAGTGCAATTTTACGATATGCATTTAAATTTCTTCTCTGAACTAGAACGGAGGTTTTAAGGTAATATTATTGGATCAAAAGGTCGAGGGGAGAAAAACGAAAATGCCAGGAGCACGTAATGTGCTTTTTATACACCTCACCTTTTTTAAAGGCAGGAGTGACTTAATTAAAATGACGTAGCTTTACTTTTAAAATAGAAACAATAATTTGATCAAAAGTATTTTTTACTATAGTGACACTCTTAAAAAATAATTGATGGGTTCACATTTTTTCCCTCATGTTCGTTATTAAAATAAATTTTTTTTCCTGAAACCACATGACTGAAATCTTCTTTATTGATCTAAAGAGGGAGGATGGTTTTAATACGTAGTTTCAGCGTAAATTATTATCATTAATTTAATTTTGCTGTTATAGCTAAGCTCGCACGTTTTAGAACAATTTACTTGTGTGAATAAATTTAAAAACTGTGCAACTGGTGAAAGTACTCGGTTTTAATTGAAAAAAAAATTAAGTGTAAGTTAAAACTATCACTAATACAAGATTTATCATATTAAGAAAAATTCATGTTATACGCTGGATGGACTTTATATGTCGGATAAATTTAAGTAAAGTTTCTTTAATTCTTTTTTGAAAATAAAATAAAGGTATTCGATCTTTCGATTTTAATTAAAGTTCTTAATGTAGTATTTTGAATTACTCAAGATTAGAATATTTATTAGTGAAATATTAGTGTTGGGTATATGTGTGAGACGATCTTTTTTGTAAAGCTAACTGTTGAACTGTAGAAGGCCAGTGGATCGAATTGTTTCTTGTTTGGCAACATCAGACGTATCTTGGTATACTGATTGAATGTAATTTCTGTATGTCGTTCATAGTAGGGATTCTAAAATTTGCAACTAAACATTGCAAAAACCGCTGTTTTATACGTGGAATGATGTTTAAGTACAAGGAGACTGAAATTTTTACTATTATGAGAGGTACTTTTTTATGTCGAATTAAAAGTAAAAGGATGAAGTGTTTTTGAGTCGGAACAGGTAAGTGTTTATATGCGTTTTCTGGATGTGACGCAACTTAACTTGTTTTTCTAATACGATTTTCTGCACTTAGGCAATAAAAATACCAGAGAATGAATTATGAACTGATGTACGATGATTGATTGGTCGGTCAACGTCAATAGGATTAAGCATTTGGATGGCGGACGTAAAATATTCGCCTTTCGCTCTTTTACTAACACGGAAAATCCCTGTCATATAAAATGAATATCTTGTTAGTGGGATATAAACCACCACTGTGGATTCATGCTTTTACTATCCATTAAAAAAATCCAACCTCGATTTAGGGCTTTTATTTTGAGTTGTCAAGCATTGCTTCCCTTTCTTTGCATTTTCATTACATTATGAATGTGTGTTTATAGAATAACTCACAGATTAAATAAGACTACAATGAGCTCACATGAATGTAAGTTTGCAGTATTTGTTCTTAAGCTAGAACCTTATGGGGATTTGTGTTTGCTGACCGATCACGTGGAGTCTGCGGGTCCTTACTGTATATTTACCCACACCTCACTTAATACATGTATTGCGTGCTTCGGTACTGCTTTTAGCAATGTTGTCAGCAATGTAAACGGATAGTTACATTTGCGATAAGCACACGCGACCTGCAGTTCGATTTCTTTTTAATGTTTATGTTAGGGGTCCTGGAATCAAATGGAAGTAATTTGTTATCTTTGCAACTTAAAAAGTAACAGAAAATAATTGGTAAAAAAGACTGGATTTCTCTTTTAACACACTTGTTGGCGTATAATACAAGTGTTAAAAGTTTTAGGCGGTACATGTTGTAACGAATTAACGTTCAATAATTGTAATATTGCAGCTTCTGACACTGTTTTCACGAAGTCCTTTGAATTCACACACATTATAAAATAAAATGGAAAGCATAAAAATTGAAAATAACTCTAAGCCAAAATGAAAAATTTTCAATGAGAGGGATTTCCACAGTGAAGAAAACAAACTAGATGGAAATTGAAGATTTTACTTCAGAGACCCAAATAGTTTTCTTGCATGATGCACATCTTAAAATATAGTTTAACTCCATTCTGGAGACTTCATTTGATTGACGCACCACAATAAAGTATAGTATATCGATTCGGAATTAATTCTTCCGAATTTCTGTTTGTAAGTGCTTGAATCGCATTAAGAAAATAAACTAATTGATGTAACGTGTAGAATACGAGCAGATGCAGAAACACAGATATCATCTATATCTAGCATGACAAAAAAAGCCTTATATTTTATATTTAATTAAACATTTCATGGCACTGATACTTTCAATATAAATTGAACACAGGTTAGTGCTTATAGGTGTATTCATTCCGCATTTCCAAAATACTTTGTGACTATTAGTAAGGGCATCTGGCTCAATAATTTTGCCAACTATACAAGCAGATTCTCGATTTAGGAGGTGCAGTTTCAATTCTTGTCACTCACCATGCATGTATTTTTCTGTTATTGTTTTCTGTTAATAAAACTATTCCCGTGTATATGTCTATTATATTACCTTACGAGGATATATATATATATATATATATATATATATATATATAATATATATATATATATAATATATATATATATATATGGGTTCGTAAAAGGTAAATGATAAATAACTCTTAAAGTTTAAATTTAAGTTTAATTAGATAATTGATGTATTTACAGTATATTTACAAACATCTTTAACAGTTAAGAATATCCGACAACTAAGAGGCCATCTGCCTAAAAAGTCATGGGCCGTCTGCCCAACTGCTAGCTTCGGTGTCTTGGGGAACATCTGTTTCATTGCTGCGGTCGCTTCTGAGCGGACGCTTCCTCTAGGTGGCGTTACTGCTGCGGACGTATCAGGCTTTGGCGCGCTCGTCGCACAATCCCACAATCGGCTATCCTGACTGTAATTTCGTCCTCGAAATTCGCCATCTTCAACATCAGTAAACAGGCCATAACATTCTCACATATCTGAAAATACAAACAAAAAAGAAGAAAAAAAGAGGGAAGTAAGGCTCATATATACATTTTTTTTACTGTTGACCAGCGGGCCAGGGTTTCATGTAATCAGCTGCTGAAGTACTTAGGCGTGGACCTTCATGATCGCCCACTTTTTCAATGGCATATCTGTCATTAGGAGACACTTTTACAACTCGATAGGGTCCCAAAAATTTAGGTTTCAGCTTAAGCCCAACTCCAAACTGCGTACGCTGAATGGCCACTAGATCTCCTACTTTGTACACTCTAGATTTTTTTCTCCCTTTGTTATACTGACGTTTATTTTCCTGTTGCAATTTGAAAATATTGTCTTTTGCTTGTTCGCGTAATTCTTCTCTCTCCTTCATCATGGACTTTTCATACTCTTCTTTCAATATATCTTTTATCTTCAGATCTTCTTTATTTTTCATTGTGATGCCAATCATCAGTTCGAATGGCGTATGCTTCGTACTTCTGGATGGTGTACTGTTTATGATACTTTGTAGACTTGGAACATATTTGAACCATTTGCTAGGCTCCTCTAATGAAAGTTTGGCAAGAACAGGAATCAGCAGACCAATAAACCTTTCTGCCTGCCCATTGCCTCTAGGAATTCCGGTTGTTATTTTACAATGTTCAATTCCCTGATCAGTACAATAATCAGTGAATTCCTTCGATGTAAACGCTGATCCCCTATCTGAAATTATTCGTGATAGGTTTCCAAAAGTAGCTTGTTGTAATTTCAGCTTTTCTATAGCATCGCTAGCCGAGTAGATTTCACTGGGTACAACCAGACAAACTTCGTAAAGGCATCGACTACCGAGAAAATATGTTGGCATCTTTTATTCGTTGTTGGAAGAGGTCCCAAAAAGTCGATATTGTAAGTCCCAAGTGGAACGTTGTCTTTCGGCACAGGATTAAGAAACCCTTCGCCTTTACCACGTTTTCTATTACAGAGGATGCACTGTACGCAATTAGAAATAACAATTTAAACTTGTTTTCTTGCATTAGGAATAAAAAACTGTTGCTTAAGAAGTTCCTCTGTCTTGGCAGCGCCAAAGTGACCTTTGTTGTGAACGTCTCTAATGATGTTATTTTGCATCGCTTGAGGAACCATTAGTAGTTCTTTCCCATTCTCATATTTGTATAGAACTCCTCCTTTAATGAAATGTTCACTCTCATGTCCTTCTTCAACTAGCGTTTTAATTGCTTTAATGTGATCATCTTGATGTTGTGCATCTTCTATTTGGGTTGTTAATTCTCCTTGTGCGCGAGTTGTTATCAACAATATGTTCCTGCTAAGGGCATCCACATGCTTCATTTGTGTGCCTGATCTATGGACAACCTCATAATCATATTCTTCGAGTGACAATGCCCATCGAGCAATTTTTGGCTTAAGCTCTTTTTTCTGCATAGTCCTCTGAAATGCAGCGCAATCCGTCACTATTTTGAACTTAGTACCCAACAAGTAGTAGCGAAATTTTCGCAAAGCCTCGATTACAGCCAGTACTTCCAATTCGTAAGAACAATACTTCTCTTGTTGAGGAGTAGTCTTCTTGCTCATGAAGTGAATGGGATGAAATTTCCCATCATGAGCTTGCTGAAGCAAAACAGCTCCAAAGCCGTGGCTACTAGCATCCGTATGTAATTCTAAGGTTGCTCCTTGCCTAAAGAGATGCAATACCGGACTACTTGAGAGAATTTCCTTTAGCCTTTCAAATGCGTCGACTTACTCAGAGCCAAATGTCCATTCGACATTATTTCGAAGCAGGTCACTTAATGGTTTTGCAATTCTTGAAAATCCACCGACAAATTGTCGAAAGTAAGAGCAAAGACCCAAAAAACTCATGACTTGTTTTACATTTTTCGGCTGGGGAAAATTTTTCACTGCACGCGTCTTGGATGGGGAAGGTTGAATTTTGCCCCCCTCGATAACGTATCCGAGAAATTCTATCGAATGTTGAAGAAATTGACACTTCTTAAAATTTATTATTACGCCGTATTCGGACGCAACCTTCAAAACCTTTTTAATTTTTTCCAGCCCTTCTTGTTCAACAATGGAAGGTATAACAATATCATCCATGTAAATTAGTATAGTCTTGTCTCGAATTAAGTCTCTAAACACCGTGTTTATGTACCTCACAAAAACACTTGGTGAGTTACTACATCCGAAAGGTACAACATTGAATTCGTACTGTCCTTCATGGGTGACAAATGCTGTGTAACGTGTCGAATTAGGGTCCATTGGTATGTTGAAAAATGCGTTTTTTAAGTCCAAAGTGGAAAATACCTGTGCGTTTCCCAAGCAATCTAAAACACCTTGAATTAATGGGAGTGGGTGCTTATCTTTGATTAATTTTCGATTAACCGATCGATAATCAACGCACAATCTGTATGAATATTATTACCCTTCTTTTTACACAAAACAATGGGTGAAGCGTAGTTAGAACAGGAGGGTTTAATTATTCCGTCTTTTAACCATATTTGTATTTGTTCCTCAACTATTTTCTGTTCTTTTAAAGACATTCGGTGCGGTCTCTGACAAATCGGTACATCATCAGTTAAAATTAAAGTCATTTTTACTACTGTGTCTTTAATTTTATGCGGCTTATATTCACTAATCAAAATATCTAACTCGTTTCTTATTTTAGGATCTTTTATATGTTGCAATTCGATTTTATCCATCAAGGAAATCGGCAATTCGGATAAATGTTTAAAAGTCAAATCATTTTCTTGAACATCCTGTGCACAAGATGACGCAACGCCTATCATTTGAATATTAATGGCAGTCGCCAATAGTTCACACCTGTTTTCTTCTTTGAAAGGGTGAGTCAGAGGGGAGAGGATACCAAACATCTGCCTTTCATTACTTTCGGATTCCAAAACAGTGGCTCCATTTCGGCAACTCGTTTTTGTTTTTATTCCTTTACTTCCTGAATGAGGTCCCTCAAAACGCTTAGCTTTTATTTTTTCAGACTTTTTCACTTCCGAAGTGTGTGTGAAAGAAAGAATAATAGAATTTTCTCGAAAGCTCAAAATCCTTAAATCATTTCCTGATATTGAAATATTAAGCTTGTTAATTACGTCCATACCAATCACAATATTGCAACATAAGTTTTCAATAACAAAAAACTCAGTGAGAATATTAAAATTGTCAATAGTAATTTCAGCACAAAAATAACCAAGTGATTTAACACTTTGATTTCCAATACCATTTAACATTATGTCACATGGGGTTAATTCTGATGCACCAATTTGCATATAAAAATCCTATTTCAAAATAGATAAATCGGATCCCGTATCAATTAAAGCATCAACATATTTACTCATAATTTCAAGACATTTGTACAACTTCTTTTCATAATTACTGGACATATTAATTAAAACTTTCTTTTCTTCATTTATATCAGTTTTTACACCTTTATTACATTCGAATTTACGGTGTCCATATTCATTACACTTTAAACATTTAATTCCTTTATTCTTATTTGGACACTCAGAAATTCTATGACCATTACATGAAAAACATTTAACATATAGGTTTGTAACACTTTTGAATTTCTTGGAGCGCTGATGACTTTGTGTTTCAGCTGATTTCATATCTCTAGCTCCCGGTCTTTTAAGATGGAATCTTGCAGCCTCGTACTCATCCAATTTATTCACTAATTCGGCTACTTTATTCAATTTCGGTAATTCATCAATAAAATGCTCGCGCATTTCAAACGGTATTTTCCTTTTAATTTGATCCGCCACGATGAGATCTTTCAATTCTTCATATTTAGAGATACTAAGACCCACAACCCATTCTTCGAAAAAATTATCTAACTCGTAGGCGAAATCACGCCAAGATGCGGTTGTTTCTTTTTTATGAGTAAAAAAGTGCTGTCGAAACTGCTCCGGTGTTAGTTTAAATCGTTTCAGTAAAAGTTTTTTCACGTGATCGTAATCATTTGCGAGCGGGTCAGGCTCTCTTGCAATTAAATTTGCGATATCCAACGGTAAAAGACTCACAAGGAAAGTGACCCAATTTTCTTTAGGTATTTCTATGCGATTAATTTGTTTTTCAAACAAAGATAAATACATGCTTAAATCACAGTTTCCGTCGAAACGTGTCATTAGTTTTGAAAAGTCAGTTTTAAGTGGGGAAATAAAATCGGAACTTCCAGTACTTTTGTTTTCTAGCTGTAACTTCTTCAACTGAAATTCGCGATCTGCTTTCTTTTCGTTTTCTTTAGCTTCCCTTTCGCGTTCTTTTTCCTTTGTTTCTCGTTCAGAAACAATCCTTTTTAAAAGCGTTTTTGTTAATTCCTCATTGTATTCATCGGCTTTCGTTATTAACTTAATAAGCTGCGGAATTTTGGTTCCTTCCGTTGCTATTAGATCTAATTCCTCTATCAGCGCTAGAAGATCGATCTTGCGTGCTCCGGCTAAATACGTAGCCATGTTAGTGTCAAAATGGAAAATCTGTACTCACAGTTCAGATGAAGTATTCCTCGAGATCCAATATGCTGAGTCACGGTCCTTCGCTCAAATGAAGTTCGCACCTCGAATCCGATGAGCATCAGGCGAATATTGGAATTGTCCGAGTCTCGAACAGTTGAGGTAAAGTTCGTTTCTCGAACGGTTCAGGTAAAAACGGCAATCTTCGGCCTTTAATTAAATCCAGGCCAAACCCCCAAATATATGTGGGTTCGTAAAAGGTAAATGATAAATAACTCTTAAAGTTTAAATTTAAGTTTAATTAAGATAATTGATGTATTTACAGTATATTTACAAACATCTTTAACAGTTAAGAATATCCGACAACTAAGAGGCCATCTGCCTAAAAAGTCATGGGCCGTCTGCCCAACTGCTAGCTTCGGTGTCTGGGGGAACATCTGTCTCATTGCTGCGGTCGCTTCTGAGCGGACGCTTCCTCTAGGTGGCGTTACTGCTGCGGACGTATCAGGCTTTGGCACGCTCGTCGCACAATCCCATATATATATATATATATATATATATATATATATATATATATATATATATATATATATATATATATATATATATATATATATATATATATATATATATATATATATATATATATATATATATATATATATATATATACAGGGTGGTCCCGAATTCATGGTACAAACTTTAATGGTAGGTACAGGACATTGTAACAATGATTTATTGTATAGGAATGTATAGTCGCAAGTGACGCGGTGAGGCGAAAACAGGGGAAATAACGGCCGAAAGGAAAAACAAAGATTTTATTGAAAGCGTTGTTGACAAGTGTCATGTTTACAGTAATTGTTCAAAATTGCGTCCACCAGTATCGATACATGCTTGACAGCGTCGGTGGAGCGATTGGCGTACACGTTCAAAGATGCCTGGTATTTCACGCACACCTGCAGCAGCTACAGATAAGCGAGCGACGAGATCCTCATCTGAGTCAACTGGAGTCTCATAAACAAGATGCTTTAGATGTCCCCATAAAAAGTAATCGAGGCTCGATAAATCGGGAGATCGGGGTGGCCAAGGGACTGGTCCACCACGCCCAATCCATCGAGTACCAAACGTGGCATTCAGGTAATTCCGTACATCAATGCTGAAGTGTGCTGGCGCCCCATCGTGCTGAAACCACATGCGGTTACGAATGGCGATCGGAACATCATGCAGCAGTTGTGGTAACACTTCTTTCAGAAAAATAAGATAGCTTCCGCCAGTGAGCCGCGTGGGTAGTAAGTATGGGCCAATCAAAAAGTCGTTCACAATACCAGCCCACACATTAATACTGAAACGTTGTTGAAACGCATGTCGACGCGTTGCATGTGGATTATCGGTTGCCCACACATGGGAATTGTGCGCATTAAAGACACCCTCGCGTGAAAATGTCGCTTCATCTGTAAATAGCACATAATCTACGAAATCCGGCTGCAACGCACATTGCTGCATCACCCACAGGCAGAAGTTCACGCGGCGAGGATAATCTGCCGGATTCAATGCTTGTACTTTCTGAAAATGGAAGGGGTGTAAGCGATTTTCGTTTAACACTCTGCATACAGTCTGATGACTCACACCTACGTCACGCGCAACAGTTCTTGTGCTTGACTCGGGTCTATCAGCCACAATGTTCAAGATGCTTTCTTCCAGCCTTGGAGTGCGTACAGCTCTTACTCGACCAGCGCCATGTCTGTTGACGTCGAACGCACCTGTTTCACAAAGTTGACGATGTAACCGTTGAAAAATTCTATGATCCGGCATTCGTCGATCAGGATACTCCGCGCGATACATTCGTAACGCAGCTCTGCCGTTACCATTTGCACGGCCGTACATGTAATGCATGTCTGCTTTTTCTGCATACGTAAAGTCACCCATCGTCTACGGCAGCACAATTGTGAATGTCGCTTTTCCCTACTACGATGCATCATGTTCAACAGCGGCTAGACATCTACTGCCCTCTACCGGCAATGATACCAACCGATCACTCCATTTCTCTTTCCTTTTATTTCCCCTGTTTACGCCTCACCGCGTCACTTGCGACTATACATTCCTATACAATAAATCATTGTTACAATGTCCTGTACCTACCATTAAAGTTTGTACCATGAATTCGGGACCACCCTGTATAAATAAGAATGGAGTGTTTGTTTGTACATTGAATATTTTCGACCCATTTCAAGTTTTCTATCCGTTTTGGACCCTTCTGATGCCGAATCCGCCTTTTTCTCATTTGGTGTCTGTCTGTCTGTCTGTATGTTGTGCCCTATACACGTCCACGCGGTTTAAGATATTTTCATGAAAATGTGCATACAGTGAGTACTTATCTTCATTTAGTGAGTGGCATTGGTTGCGAAAGTCTGTCTGTCCGTCTTTCTGTTCTATGCTCGATTTTATGTTTGTGTAGACATCACATGAATTGTATTCCAGATATTTGATTGCATTGTATTTGATTTTATACATTATCTAATAGTTTAGTGAATGCAATATTAAACATTTCTTTATTAATATATGTAGTTGAGTTTCATGCTAAAACACCTGAGTAAATATACTTAAATCAACCATAATTTGGTAGTTTTGGAAAAATTGGAATATTTATTGAATATTACGATTACTTCGATTGCTTTACCAGTACTGCTGAAAAAGTAATTATTCTTCAAATTTTTTTTTTTTATGGAATTTCATCTCTGATACTTTATTTATTTCGAGTCTTATTTTTATTCTTTGCGCAATGAAAACGATTTCCGAATATTTGGGACAGACGATATTTTTCAATGAAACGAGAATGAACAAGATCGCGCGAGCAGTGATATTTTTTCTGGTTCTTTCGCTCTGAATTAATTTCACATTTCTAAATTTTGTACACTTTTAGTTGTAAGTTGTGGCAACTGTGCGAGATCAAGAGATAAAATTGAATCACAAATTAATATCTTTAGAACAATTTTTTGCGACATCTTTTATTTTGTTTTATTTCGCTGTTTCCTGTTTTAAATATTTATTATTTTAATAAATGTGTTTTCCTTCTCATCACACGCAACAGCACCACAAAGTATTAGACTTAAAAATGTTAGGTAAGTCAGTATAAATTTTCAGTGAATTTTAAGTGTAGTTATGCCATTATTGAAAGAATAATGCCGTTATTTAAAGAATAATGCCGTTATTTAAAGAATAATGCCGTTATTTAAAGAATAATGCCGTTATTTAAAGAATAATGCCGTTATTGAAAGAATAATAATGTTTATTAATCCAAACTGGAACTTTTTCCAACATTAAAAAATTCGTTGTAATAATAACAGGAGAAGATTGCAAAATTTCACAATGTCGCATACCGGAGGCAAGAGTGCCACAAGTATAAAAATATTGTTTTGTTGACTATGAGTGCGAGAGCACTCGCCGTAAATCGTAATTTTAATTAATTGAGTTGAACTTAAAAAGAACTTATGAAAGGGAATTTCAAATCTTCCTATAAATCGTCTTTTATAGTAGTAACCTTAGTATCACCTTTCGTCATTTTGTAGCTTTGTCATACAGCAATTGTGCGATGTATGTGAAATGTATTACATGAATGGATATGCATGTGTAGGATTTGTGTCCAAAGTAAGTTGTAGAAAATATAAAGATGGCGAAAGATGTTAAAATAAATTTTTATTCTACAAAAAACGTAAGTCATTATATATATTTTGATTATCTCTTCTCTTCAATCTAGAGTAAACCAATTTAAACCGAGTAAGGTCGGGTATTTTGCTAGTATATATATATATATATATATATATATATATATATATATATATATATATATATATATATATATATATATATATATATATATACATATTCTCTGCAGTATTTATTTTAGTTGGATAAATAATGGTATGTAAATTGGACCTTGAATTTTCTCTATGATTATATAGCTGTATTTCATCAATTGAAACGAATGCCCTTATTTTTAACTCTGGGCCCAGTGCTAAGACATAACACTTTCCAGTACCAGTTCAGATAAGACTACAGTGCGTATCGAAATGATAGGTCCACTAGTAAAATCGAAAGTTATGTTGGTAAAAAAAGTTTTACTGTGTACAAAGTACTATTTTATAAACTACGTTAGTTCATAAAATGAAAAAATTATGCATTAATAATATACAAATCATAGGAATTATACGGAAGATAAAAATTATGTGAAACAGCTGTTTCAAAAAGATAGGTCCACTGAACCAAACATCGAATTAGTCTTCAACTAATACGAAATTTTCCCACCGTTTTTCAGAATAAGCTCATAAATTCTATTCGGCATAGTTTCTACAAGTTTTTGTAAAGAGTTTGTCTCGATTTTTGCCCAATCGGAGGAAATAGCGTTTTTTAAGTCTGTAGTACAGTTGTACAGCCTTCCGCCTGCATACATTTATCTTGTGAGTATGGCCCATGTGTTTTCTACCGGATTCAGGTCGAGGCTGCAAGGTGACCAATCGATAATATGTACATCATTATCCAGAAACCATTCAAAAGTGGACTTTGCAGTATGCACAGGAGCATTGCCCTGTTGGAACATAAAGAACGGGCCTCCAATGTGCTCTGATTGTGGAAGAAAATATTGTTCAAGCAGCTGTTGGTAGGCTGCAGCATTCAAACGATTGTCTACAAATGCTATATCAGTTTTTCCTGCACGTCCAAATCCGGACCATACCATAATGGAACCACCTCCAGCTTGCCTCTTCGAGAATATCTCTCTATCGGAACGCAGATCGTGCCAGTAATACTGCCAGCCATCTGAACCATCCAGGTTGAATTTTTTTTCATCACTGAATGTCACTCGATGTCAGTCTTCTTTCCAGGACATCACTTCCTGTGCAAATTTCAATCACTTTTTTTTGTGCTCTTTAGTTAATTTCGGGGCCGCTTTCCTCTTCCAGCAAACTAAATTGTCGAACTTCTTTACCACTCTATGGGCCGTAGATTTTGATATTGGAGGGTTTTGTTGCCTGACCAACGTGGATAAGCTCGTATTTTCAGATTTTAAATCCTTTACGATACTCCTTCTTTGTCGAGGTGTCACTTTTGATGGCCGCCCTAATGATTTTTTAGTGCCATAAGCATTTCCAAGTCGCACAAAATTGTTTACAGCATTATGCGATCTGTTTAAAAGTTTAGTTATGTCTCTTTTCGATTTTCCACACTTCTTAAATACATCAATTTCCCCCTGCTCAATCAGCGGAAGACTGCAATGACAAACCATTTCATTTGATTGCAATGTGATGTTCAAATCTGTTTAAATACCTCCACAGCAGCCAGCGTAATCAATCATTAAGACTAAACTGTGATATTTATGCAAATTTTGTGGAAATAAACGTTTTGGTGCAAAGATTTATAAAGGTGGACCTATCTTTTCGAAACGATCTCAAAATGAAAATTTGCGTAAAATAAAAATGAATTATTTATTTTTAACAAATTGCTTCCTAAATAGTTATAACGATTATTGTATAATTATCTCCACCAAAAAAGTGATTCTTATTCTAAATTAAGAGTCGAAACTTTGAAAAATGCGGGTGGACCTATCATTTCGATACACACTGTAATTCCAATTTCCTGGATAGATAATTGGCATTAATACTAGAACAGGCAGTATTCCCCAGTCCTGAGATAGATAACTCCGACCCCCCTCCCACCCTCAACTGAACCCCCTCCCAGACTACGATAGGCAACAAACAACCCCCGAAAAGCTTGATAATTAATACACCCCAGTACCAAGATAGGAAAAAGGCCCCCTTTACCGGTATAGATAATTGACTCCAGAACCAGGATAGGCTAAAATACATCCTAGTATCGGGAAAATAATAGACCATAGAAATAGGTTAGAAAATAAATTCTAGTAACATGAGATATAATTGTTTCCAGTATAAGAATAGATTATGGACATAGTACCAGGGAAAATATTAGTACCTTTATCGATAGTGTTTCCGTACTAGGATAGATGATAGATTTCAGTACCAGGATAAAGTTTAATTCCTAGTGCCATGCCAGATAACGACACCCCTATGAAATAGAAATTTTATAAGCGGAAATATATTACATAATAATTTTAAATTTAAAAATAAGACTCATGTAACACAGAAAAATATAACTTCAATATTTCTCGGTATTTTCACAGCTCTCGCGACCAGATACCGGCATCCATCCTCAGGTGGGGAGAGTGTAATTATGGGTAGATTAATATTGTAATTCAAGAGGCAGTTTAATCTAGTTCTATTTTTTTTCTGTGTGTATTTTGGTTTGCAAAGGCAGCCTTTGTAATGTGACAGGATTTGAATTGAGATTTGTGCTTATTTTGATATAGACATGTTGAATCTGTGATATAACAACATTTTAATAGTTTGATGTTTGGTTTTTGAACTCACGAAGGAAGTCAGAGTTACCCTCTTATTTTATAATCGAATACAAAACTACAAAAATCCTTTTAGAATAAAAGATGTAAAGCTCCATTTGTGTTAATACCTCAACTGAGCGTCTTTCTAGCGCTGCTTTCTATTGGTGACAAATAAAGCTGTCTTTCCTGTTCTCCAGAATTTCTTTTAAACCTCTGAAAAAGGGGAAAACATCCAAAATCTCTCCAAATAGAAACTCCTTCGATTTAAAGCATGAAAAATATCCGCCTTTCTCTTGTTCTGCAGCCTTTGAGAAAGCGACTTGTTTTATTGCTCGCTTATCCCGAAGTGCATTATCTATTGAAGAGAGATAAAACTGAGATGAATCGCCCTCAAACAGCAATTGGAGAAACGTTTCTGCAGTGAGAGATGCATAACACAAAAGTAAATAGGGGAGAGGATTCAGATAGCGGAGAAATATCTGGATGCAGAACGTTGCGTTGAAGTGTTACGATTCGTGATACTCCAATACAGGAGCGTGTATCTCAAGTGACACATTAGGTGAAAAACTATATTTATCCCTTTTTCCATAATCAGTTATAAATTTCATGGTCAAGTAGCATCGTTGGATGAACGATTAAAAAATACACTTTACTCAGCTCATTATGAAATCTGCCTAAGTAGATCGGTTCTGTTAAGACAATACATCAATTAATAATGGGAGTGGTGGTAATCATATTATTTGAGCCACCATCAAAATTCAATAATTTGCATTTAGACTTGTTATTAAAATTAAATATGTTAAATTGAATTATTTTTATTTTATGTCCATTCTTATGTTATTAAATTTTAAATAAATAGTTGGCAATACTGTTGGTTTCAAAATCCGTCAATGAGCTGCCATCATGTATCAGTGCACACGCATACAGCAACAGCTAAATTGTTTAGTTGTGCATTGAGATTAGTTGATAATTTTATTTACTTTTGAATCGTTGTTCTTGTATTGCAATATTGTAATAGTAAGGTGGTTTAATTTATGATTTCTGTATAGCCTAATACGTATTACAAGTGATAATAAGTGTTACATTAAGATTTTTTTATATACTTTTCGACAAAGTGGAATTTCAGCATCGGCAAGTCTAAATCAGGGCTCGAAATACCCGGGTGCACAGGTGCACTGTGCACATGAAAATACAACTGTGCACTGTGCACATGAAAATACAACTGTGCACTGTGCACATGAAAATACAACTGTGCACCTAATTTTTTTCCGCTATGTGCGCGCATTGCACTTAACTTTAAAAAAAAGGGAAGGGACGAGTTTTATGTTATTTTGATGTTTGAACAAAATATTAGTATCGACTTCTGTCGCTCTAAAGGAACGTAATTAAAATTCCTAAATACACACTATGCGAAAAAAAAATCGCTGGGCCATAACGGGTTTACACAAGAGGTAGGTTTACTTACACCACTGCCACCAGAACTTACCGATGATCCAAACATTTTCCAGATGGCTCTGTTGAAGCGACTGTCGCGACAGCCGTGAGCCGGAGAAAAGATAATTTAGATGTTTAAATATTTTTATTTACTATCTACTACTAACCTATCTAAAAATACCCAACTAATAAGTAGTTTACGTTACTTTAATGCTCTTATACTACGTTGTTTTAATGTGCTCCTAAAATATAACCTGCGCACCTAATTTAAAAAATTAGGTGCACAAGGTTCACCTGTATTAAAAATTATATTTCGAGGCCTGGTCTAAAGACCCTTCTCCAACTAATATGTTGAAATTAAAACATTTCTATTGAATAGAAAACATTCGCTCTGGATGATTAAATCATTTATTAATGTTTCATTATTACAGGTGAACACCAGAAAATAATTGAAGATATGTAGCTGAAAAAAATACCATCCCCTGAAATAGAAAAAAATATCATATATTTGCATGGAAAGGCGCCTTGGAGAGTTCTCACAAAAATGATACATGATGCTGAGATCAAAGTATCTACTATGTCTATTAGACGACACACACAGTACGATCTCAGGGTTCTCATGTCATAAAGTCATAAAAAAAGCTACAATGGTACACATAATCTTAAAAGAAAGAATTAGTAAAGGATGTAGTATAAAATCCCACTACGGGCGTAAATGTGCATAAAAGTTTGAATTCCAGGCAGTTTTTAAGCTGTATGTCTTCGAGTGGTTACCCTTTGTATAGGAAAAAAAATATCGATGAACAACATATCAAACCAATTCCTAAACTATTAGGTATGTAAAAATATATTGTAGTAAAGGTATGATTTGAAAGGGAAGATTAGTAATCCAACTATCAAGCTACCACATTGACTAAGTTAGTGGTTAACAAACGATTTCGATTAATGGAGAACAATAGTTTTATAAAGTGAAATCTACTCAGGTCTAAGTTTTTCAAGATTAGAAAATCAGTCTTCTGGCATGCATGCTCAAGTACTCACTATTGAGGTTCAGACATTAGTTTATTTACTTTTCTAATGAACGCATTAGAACTTAATCGATATGTTGTACGGTATTATTGGCAAATAAGGATTATAATCACGGAATCTAAAACTAGAAAGTTTTTTTATCATTCATTCATTACAATCGGTTTAATTCTCCGTTGTAACAAATGAAATTTAAATGATAAAGAGCCTACTTCAAAGACAGTTTAAATTTAAATTTAGAGTAAACGTATAGAGTTTATAACTGTAAAGAAGTAGTACAATACTTATGCCTTACTAAACTAATACTTTAAAAAATTTTATTACTTATAAAACTAATTTTTCGATACAGTGGTTAATTCAATTTTTATCGGTTTTCATTATTTGCTAAGAGGACAGAGGTAGTACTTAGAAATGAGATCTTAGTAGTCTTTCAAAGAAAATAAAGCTTATACTCTATTAATTATAATAAAATGTAGAACTCCGTCATAAATCCTTTCTTCTTGAAAATATCTGAATCACACACAATTAATTTCACAGGTGAGACAGATTTTTCAGTAAAGTGGTGTTAAGTAAATTGGGGGAGTGTTCAGTACGATTGGGTGATATTTGGTGGTTTTCATGAGTTCAAGCAAAAGTACAAAAATGTACAAAAATTCCGATGTTTAGATAATTCTTCAGGACCTTGCTGGTAACGTTTGCCACTGATAAACTCCTGTTCAATGTGCCCTATGTGTGCAGAGGGTGCACCAATTCTAAATCCCCATAGTAATAACATTGAGTATTGAGTATAAAGCGATTGTGGTTTGGAATTAGTTTGTTTTACCAGTATTGTGTGTGTGTGTGTGTGTGTGTGTGTGTGTGTGTGTGTGTGTGTGTGTGTGTGTGTGGTGGGTGGGTGGTGGAAAATAACGTTTCCAATAAAATAAGATTATCAGTATTGCTCGAAAACCAATTTTTTTCAAAACAAATTTAATTCTAATACTTATGTTTGATCTGATTTTTTATTTTTTCTATTTGTTTAATAATTTTGATTATTTAGTTGATAAAATTTTTTTTAAATATTTAATTTTACGTAATCTACATTCTGTACTGGAACCTGAAAAGCCCAAACGAAAACTCATTGAACATAAAAGCATAATTTCACTCGTCAGTATCAAGCGATGCCATTAGAAGTAGTGTTTTATACTATAAACTTGATTTAGTTCCATGTTTGTGTACTTAAATTAAGATAGGAAAATAGTGCGGTCATATTTTTTGCAGTATTGAGTTTAATCAATCTGTGTTCTTTTTAAAAAAGCATCATTGTCTTAATCAATACTTTCAAACATTTCTCTTTCGAGTTTCTCTCTTACAGAATATACTCAAGAAGTCGAAACATTCGATACACTCACTCATTTCCTTTGTTTTTCAGAATTCTGCATTTTTCAATGATCGAAATTTAGTTTTTATTTGCATTTATTTGTTCCAGTATTTTACAAATGCTGATATATTATTTAGGAGTTAAGTTTAAATGAATAATTTTTTTCTAGGTTTTTATATATAGGTAATTTCTTGGTGGTATCTATGTATATTTCGACCAACTTTCCTCAAATAAACTATGGGTTTTAGTATTCTGTTTCATAAAAACAAATAAAATGTACAGTACAAATTTTTTTTAAAGTTAAGTGTGTAACTGTTAATTCTAAAACGATCAGTATAGTTCAAATAAAAGTATTAAAAAATGAAATGGGATGCAGCGGAGCTCAACTCAACTCCACTCGACATCTTCTCCCAAGATGTAAACAAGACTCTTATCAGTTCCACTCGTGTTTCGCACCTCGCATGCATTAAAATCACCCTCTGAACTATCATAACCTAAATCGTCAACTAATGTTTAGTTAACTAATATTGTATTTGTAATCTATCTTAATAAATCTATGTTCTACCAAAGTTACATGTAGTAGACCCGGACTTGCATAGCCGATGCACCTGGATAAAATTTTCAACCACGATGCGAGCGTGTTAGACAGTTTAATTTCATCAACGCGAGAATCAGCAACCCTTCAACGAACTACTCATAGATGCCTTCGAAAGTAGCAACCCAAATTTGAATGTTGTTCTGAAACCGCCTTTCTGCCTTCAAAGCCTGTAAACTTTTTTTTTGTTAGCTGCTTTCATCTAGTCTTTGCTATGCCGAACGATCACGTTCCCGGAAATTACGTAACCGCTCCTTCCATCCAGATCGCTCGCGTTGCCTTACGATCCCCATACTTTTGGAGAAGCAACGTTCGCTTGTGGATTGCGCAATGTGGTAACGCTTTTGCGTACAGTGGCATCTCAAGCGACGACACGAAATTCTCGGCGCTAGTGACTAACATCGATGTTGAGACGCTGGAGCACGTCGCGGACATCGTCCTCAATCCACCGGCGGCGGATAAATACAAGACCCTCTCAAGTCGCTTAATCTCGGAGTTCGAGGAGTCTGATCAGCAAAAGATCAAAAAACTACTGTGCGACCTCCAGTTGGGTGATGAGAAACCAAGCCACGTCCTCCGGAAAATGCGTGGACTGGTCGGATCGCAATTGCAGGATGACTTTCTGCAGAACCTTTGGTTACAGCGCATGCCGCCTCACATTCAGACGGTCCTGTCAGCATCTTCTGACTCGCTGGACAAGCTGGCCATCATTACGGATTGGGTGGCGAAGATCGTGTCCCCAGCATCAGTGTTTGATTCTACTGCAGCTGAGTTGCCTGTCCCATGAGCAACGGACGACATCCTCACCAAGAAGCTGGAAGAGCTGTCCCTTCAAGTTGCTAAGCTGCCAGAAGCCGCAACTTCTCAAGAACCCGGAATCCATCCCGCAGTCGCTCCCACTCCAGACAGCGCAGCGAAAACACTGGTAAGCTGTGTTTTTACCACACTCACTTTGGCGTTCATGCCAGGAACTGCAAACAGCCTAGCGATTTTCAAAAAAAACAAAAAAAAAACGGACTGTCCCGTCACAGTAGCTGGCATGACGGAAGTTGCTAACAAGACCAGCAGACTGTTGGTACACGACCGCAAGAGTGGCCTAAAGTACTTGGTCGACTCAGGCAGTGAAATCTCGGTGTTGCCACCACCAAGCAACAATAGGCTACCACCGAAGGCAAATTTCTCCCTATTTGCTGCTAACAATTCCAAAATTCCTGCTTATGGTTTTGTAAACAAGCAATTGGATATGGGCCTGCGAAAACCATTCATGTGGACATTTGTACTTGCAGATGTTACAACTCCAATAATCGGTGCTGATTTCTTGACACATGTTGATCGATTTGAAACACAAGAAGTTGATCAACCCACAGACGTCCCTGCACACATTTGGCTCAGTGGCTCCTGCAGACCAGCCATCTGTTGTTACCCTCTGCGCATCTGTGGACTTCAACAACATCCTGGCAGATTTCCTGGCCCTTACGAATCCAACTGCCATTGGGAAGTCTACTCCACATGACGCGGTGCACCACATCATCACCAAGGGTCCTCCAATTACAACAAAGTCAAGACGACTTCATCCCAAGCTGTATGAAGCTGTCAAATCGAAATTCGAATTACTGCTCTCTCAAGGAATCATACGCCCTTCCAAGAGTCCATGGAGTTCCCCACTTCATGTTGTCCCCAAACAAGACTCAACTGTACGCCCAGTAGGAGACTACAGACGACTCAATGCAGCCACAGAATTCGACAACTATCCTATCCCACATCTGCATGATTTTGCCCAAGCATTGCATGGTAAGCAGATCTTCTCAAAGTTGGATATTTTCAAAGCCTTTCACCAGATCCCAATAGGTGAAGCTGACATACCCAAGACTGCTGTCACCACACCCTGGGGCCTGTACAAGTACACAAGACTTTGCATCGGGTTGATGAACGCTCCACAGACCTTTATGCGTTTCATGCATGAGTTCCTCACGGGATTGCCTTTCCGCTACGTCTACCTCGACGACATCTTGTGTTTCTCTGCTGACGTCGATGACCACAAAGTTCACTTGCGTGCCATCTTTGAACAACTACAAATATACGGCCTCAAGCTCAATGTTTCCATGTGTGAGTTTGGAGTTCCAGAATTAACTTTCTTAGGACACCTTGTTACACCTCAAGGCCTGAAACCCCCTAACAGAAAAAGTGGACGCTGTTCTGTAGTACAAGTTGCCTGAAACTGTCGCTGCCTTAAGGAAGTTTGTGGGACTCACCAACTTCTATAGGTGTTTCACCCCAAATGCTGCTGAACATCAATTCTTGCTACACGACTTTCTGAAAGGTTCTCGTGGGAAAAGAGATTCACGACAAATAAACTGGACTCCCCAAGCTACCCAAGCATTCGAAAAGTGTAAACAAGCACTAGCTGAAACGACACTGCTTGCACACCCTGCACCAGCATCTCCACTAGCTTTACACGTTGATGCTTCTGACTTCGCCATTGGTGGAGCTCTTCACCAAGTCCTGAACTCAGAATTACAACCCCTGGGTTTCTTCTCAAGGAAGCTGAACACAGCAGGAGTTAAATACCGTGCATACGACAGGGAGTTACTTGCAGCATTTGAAACAGTCAAGCACTTTCGACACATGTTGGAAGGCCGTGAGTTCACTATTTACACCGACCACAAGCCATTGACGTTTGCTTTCCATCAGAAAAGTGACAAGTGTTCACCACGACAAGCTCGTCAACTGGATTTCTTGTTGCAGTTCACCACAGACATCAAACATGTCCCTGGAATCCAGAACATCCCTGCTGATGTCATGTTAAGAATTGCTTCTATCAATGTGCCTTGTTCTATTGATTACAGTGCCATTGCTGAAGCCCAAAAATCAGACACAGAGTTAACCACCCTACTATCATCAGGAACATCCCTGCAGCTAAAGAAAGTGACAATGCCTGACTGTGTTTTTGAAATCATGTGTGATTTATCAACAGATACAGCACGTCCCTACATTCCAAAAGAACACAGACAGACGGTGTTTTCTGCACTGCACAATTTGGCTCACCCAGGTATACGCCGTACCACACACCTGTTGAAGACTCGGTTTGTGTGGCCATCACTTTCTGCAGATTCTGCTAAGTGGTCAAAGCATTGCATAGCTTGTCAAAAATCCAAGGTCCACTGTCACACAAGATCACCATTGTCAACATTTAAGGAGCCTTCTCAACGGTTTGACCATGTCCATCTGGACTTGGTTGGTCCACTACCTCCATCCAATGGCTACACTTATTGCATGACCATGATTGATCGATTCACAAGATTGCCTGAATCTCAGCCTCTTAAAGATATCACCACAGAGGCAGTGCGCTGAAGCTTTTTATACCTGTTGGGTATCTCGCTATGGAACCCCCTCTGTTGTGACAACCGACCAGGGTCGTCAATTCGAAGCCTCACTATTCAACTCTCTCTCTAAGATTCTTGGTACACACCGCTCGAGAACAAAAAGCTACCACTCTCAATCCAATGGCATGATTGAGGAGCTCCACCGCCCTCTCAAAGCTGCAATAAAGTGCCATGCAACTGAACGTTGGACTGGAGTCTTGCCATCAATCATTCTTGGTCTCCGAGCATCTCTAAAGGAAGACATTGGCTGCACCCCACCAGATCTGGTGTTTGGAAAGACCTTGTCCCTCCTAGGAGAGTTTCTTCACAGAAACACGACCAACTGCCATCCCATCGATTTTGTTGGTAAGCTCCAAGCACACATGAACTCTCTACAACCATAGTCATATAAACACCATGGAAAACGTCCAACCTTCATTCATGGAGATCTCTCTACATCAACGCATGTTTTTCTTCAGAGAGATATGGTCAGAAAGCCACTCCAGCAGTCCTACGATGGACCATTTCCTGTCCTAAGTCGAAGCACTAAGACCCTCAGCTTGGAGATAAAAGGTAAACCTGTGACAGTGTCTCTGGATCGTGTGAAGCCAGCCTTCATCCTAAACACTGAGGAAGGTTTAGTTAGAGAACTGCCTTAGCCACATACAACAGCTGACCCCACAACACAGTCAACTGCCGAACCTACTCTTCAGCATCCAGCCGAGACGAGAGCCACCCGAACAGGACGGATTGTTCGATTCCCAAGTCGATATCGTTGACACTGGGAGGGGAGTGTGCAGCGGAGTTCAACTCAATTCCATTCGACATCTTCTCCCAAGACGTAATCAAGACTTTTATCAGTTCCACTCGTGTCTCACACCTCGCATGCATCAAAATCACGTTCTGAACTATCGTAACCTAAATCGTCAAATAATGTTTAATTGTTAACTAATGTTGTATTTGTAATCTATCTTATAAATCTATGTTCTACCAAAGATACAGGGTTATTTTAATAAAACGAGTAGCCATACTTTAAAATTCTAAAATATTTCTAAATTTTGACATAGGTTTCATTACCTGACGGTTAAAATCAACTGTGTCTAAATTTGTTTTCCTCTTTCATGGGTATTATTGAAAGCTGTAGTTCATTGTCAAGTAATTACATCTATCATTCTAAATACTAGGTACGTGGTTTCGGAATATAAACTGGATTCCTGAATTAAGAAAGTAGCACTATATAGAATTCGATTTAAAACAGAATTTCTGTTGGAGTAAAGCGAATTTTAAATAATACTTTTCTAATCTTGGAATAATATCACAGTTACAAAGTATTTGACGCAGAACTTTTGAAAAACTAAAGTTTTTTTCATTAAAATGAACTGGCCACTTAATGTCACTGAAAAGTGACAGGAAATGTTGTGATTGCTTACTTTACAAGCTAATGCTGTTCTTATGCAATTCAGATACCTATGAAACATTCGATCAAACAGGGAGTTTTTTTTAAAGACGCTATAAAACCGACCTTCTATCTTTTGAGAAATTGTAATCTATTGATTCCTTTTCTCTACACTGATGACATTTTTTTTAAAAACAAGCTCCTTTATCCTACGTTCTGCTGAATATAATTTTGAAGAAAAATAATATTAGTTTTAAAAAGACAATCAATTTTCAAATGACCGTAAAAAATAAATTTTCTATCCTCTCAAAATTTGGAAACATCTTACCCTTGGTTCAAGGTTCCATCAAGCCAAAAATATTGAGAGGAAAACTTAGTGCAGAACTATGCGTCGGAAGTACTTTTTTTACTAAAAATGGACTAAGGGTGCTATGACATCATGAGAAACTCAGTCGTGTGACCTATAGGAAGGGTCACTTTAAGGACAGGTGCCCACTCCTTTGTGTCATTAGAATGTCAAATGTATTCTGATTAGTTATATTTCGGCACCAGCTGCTATTCTTGTGTCGCGCGTTTTACAATGACTTGAGAAGAGCAGGTAAAAATAGGGCGTGCTACGTAGGTGGAGTCGTCCGGATGATCTCTGCTTGATTATTGACTTTATTGGGTTATTTTTAGACTGCGGCAAAGCCCGTTGTAGACGATGGTTAGAGAAAGAGAGCCAGAAACAGCGGGTGAGGCTGGTTCACCGCTCTGGAACTGTGAGATACATGTATTTATATACTGTTGTAGAAATGTTAATGTGATGATGTAGGTACTGTATATATTTCTTAATGTTCTTGGAATAATAAGAACGTGATTATCTTAGCTGTCGGTTTTTTTTTCTTGTGTACGATTCGTACTGTTTTCAGGCTACCGTTTTGGGGAGACGACCGACACCACAAGGCATTCGTAATCATTGCAAAACTCATAATCGACTTCTGGAGAATAGTCAACTAACTATAATATTTTGTAGATTCACCTTAAAGCAAAAGTGCGATGGATGTAAAACGGAAAAAAATATTTTTAGATCAATATATCGATATATATTTACGTTCGAAGTAAATTTAAAATAATGTTAAATGTATTTTTCTTTACACTTAAAAGGTACTTGTAATTTTCTGTGAAAGAAAAGTGATTAATCTAATCAATCAACAACTTTTCAATCCACATTTCACCAATTAAACCCAATCAACGCCTGGTATTTCTACTAGTTTTAATAAAAATTAACTGAGTTAAAAAAATTAATTTTTTAAGTCTGCGCATACATACTCTTTTAGTTATGCAATAATTTAAATAATAATAAGCAAATTTTAAATACTGTGAATAAGAATGTATAACCTCTATATTTTGATAAAAACAATGACAATGTCCTTCTGAATGACAAAACCAAGTCCGAATTCAAATCAACCACTGCACTATAAATTTGCTTATTTTATCGCTCAGTTTAAATATGCTTGATTTGAGTTCCACCCACCGGTCGAGTTCCACCGTTCGGTTTGTGTTCCACCCGCCATCTATTCATTATGAAAGATTTGAGGCGTTGAGCTGTTATAGTATAGATAAAACTACATGAGAAGAACTTACTCTTCTTCAGCAGTCTTATTATAAAAGGTAATGAGAGAGAGAATTATAAAAGTCATCATCCTGCTGAAATAAAATATGTGAACAAGTTCTCTAATCGGTTTAGACGAAAATGAATTCACTCATGTACATAAATTAAGGATAATGCCAGCTCCGGCAAATAAAGGTTCAGAAACAAAACAAAAAAAGTGACTTATTCATAAAGCCCATTTATTAAACACAAGATGAAGAATAAAAAAAGATGGTGTATGTATGATACCATTCATAAAAACTACGATTTTTGCTCAGTGGAGCATTTACAAAAAATATCAACTTTGCAAAAATGTAACATGACATGGTTGGCATGATGATTAATTCATTGTATGTCTCCCAGGCGATGAAATACAGTCCGTACAACGCCTAGGCATGCTGAGGATCAAATTATCTTGTGGAAGATCACTCCACTCAGCAAGCAATGCTCTCTGAAGTTCCGGTACACTTGTAGGAGGTATTTGACGGGCTGCAACTAGTCGGCTAAGCATGTCCCACACATGCTCTATCGGTTAAAAGTCAGGTGAGAATGCTGGCCATTCCATACGGGTGATATCCTCAGATGTAAGGCATTCGTTTACAATGCATGCACTGTGTGGACGGGCGTTGTCATCCATACATTCAAATTCTGCGCCTATGCAACCCTAAACAAACGTACATATTGTTCCAGAATGATGTCCCGATAAATTTGGTCTCTCATGGTTCCGATTTGAACACGTAGATCTGTTCTGGAGACCAGTATAATTCCACCCCAAACGAGCAATCCTGCACCACCGTAACGGTGTCGTTCAATAGGTATATCCACACTTGTGCGCTTTTGGTTGCGCTAAGCGCATGCCTCAAAGCAAGGGACGCATGCGTCAAGGCATGCCCGAGATGAGTCAGAAGTAGCAGTTTTTCATAGCGGACAGCGTAGCGCAAGGAGTTCCAACAGCCTTGGATCTCTGTGCGCTTCAACTTTCAATTTGCAGTGTTTTGGTGAACCGAAGTCGTTGTGTTTGGTTTTTTTTTTAGTGTTATCATGAATAACGAACAAACTCTTGAATTTATAGAAGACTACAGGTCTTATGAGTGTTTGTAGAACATTCACTGTAAAAATTATACGAAAAAAATTAAACACGTCACGATTAATAAATAAATTAATAACGTATTAATAAATTTAAAATAAAATTAAAAAATAATTAAAAACGTCATTTAATCAAAACTCGTCAAGAGCATTTATTAAATTTCCCTAGCGAAATAACAACACAAGAGCTCTTTACTTTATTATGATTGCATTTTTTAAATATTTCTGTTCAAATTATTGTTTGTTGAAACACAGCATGAGTTAATGTTTTTTTGATTGTGTATAGGCATTAATTAAACATATTTTAAGAAATGAATAAAAAACTGAAAAATTAAGCTTTTTATTATAACAGTGTAGTATTAACATAGTTTTGAATCCATTAAAGTTTTCTTAGTTATGGTGCAGGTTCTAAAGATGTATAAGGATGAATATGAAACAAATTGATTTTTAAGCTGGCAAGAAGAAATATGATACATGTACTTCGTTTAAACACTTATTTATCCTTTAATTATTAAAATAATTATTTGTTAACTATAAACCATCTAAGTTCATAAGCATAGATTATATGCAAATATTATTATTCATATTTAACTCAAATATTTATAAGTACTTACGTGTAACGAAATGCACAATTAGGTTTTATCTTCTGATTTCAGCAGTAAAATTTTGAAATGCAGCTAATCGGTAACGACGATTATTTACAACTGTTTTGTAACAACTTTATACATTGTGTTTCGAATTTATTTTTATTGGTTCTACAACACACACGAGGACTAAATCACCACATTTATTGGTCGAAAGAATAACAGGAAAGATTTAAATTATTATTAAATTTTAATAATGATTAGCGGGTGGGAGAAAGGTAAACTCAAGTCTAACCGTAACAACAAGAATTTATCAACTAGAAAAGGAAGGCATACATGTTAGCCGCATCCAAGGCGAGATACATTAGTACTCTGACCAGAGATCAAATAAAACATCGGCGTGAATGCACGCCTTCCTACTTTTTCGGGGAAAATATCGTTCCGATTTTAAGCAGATTCAGCTTTTATTTACTGCGAGCAACAGGAAACACGTGCAAACGATTACAGCGAAATAAATAAAAGAAAATATAAACATCCTAATTGAACGTGTGCTCCCAACAAATAATAATACATTTTAACGTAAATAAATAAACGCTCATTATGCGTTTTGAAATATCTTTCATCCAAATCGAACGCCTTGATTTCCTACGTTTATTTACTTGCCTGATCACGCAGATGCTATTCACAAGTTTAATAGTATTTGCATATTCTTTTATTAATTCTAATAAATCGATTGGGGAGGCTTCAAAATCCGATTTGATTGCATATGCATTCAAATGTTCGTTCAAATGATTTATACCTAGTTAAAAGTGCACTTGTTATATCTATGCTTCGACATCCATTCAGCTTTTTAACTAAACTACTTACATTTAATTAGAATAATTTCGACTTAAATTCATTACTTTTGTCAGATTTGTATAAATTTAGTATCGTTACATTTGTTTAACTAGCTCTAATAGTATAATTATCTACTTCAAATTGTGTATTATTTTCCCTTCTTTTCTGTAGCGAGAACTCAACCGATGTAAAAAAAGTTTGATAGCTGTGTATAAAACCCAAAATGCGTTGCCTATTTTAATTAAACACACGTGAAATACGGTTCTGTGGGGGAAAAAAAACCCCACTCACAACCTCTCAAAACCGTTCATTGTTATTCAACAACTGTGTTTTCAGCTAATGCATTAGCCCATTAGTTACTTCCGTAGCATGAATTCTCGAAGAAAATGCTTAAGTTTAATAACTGAAAAAGTCATATTTTTAAAAATGAAATTAAATTTCCATTTTCTCTTTCCAAGCGCGAACAACGTAGTACGATTTAATTCATGTTAACGCAATAAAAGAGTGCTTAACAAAATAACATGAAGGAGGCAGAAAAAACAAAACGATGAGCTATGAATGATGATAATAATAAGGTTCTCAAACAACTGCTAATTTCATTACGACTAGGTTCATAAGTAATAAATTTCCCTAATTTTCCAGAAATAATAAAATGTTCTGTTGACTTTTTTGTCCGCAAGCATTTTCTCTTGAAGCGAGGTTAAAAACGTAATTAAACATTTTCATATTGAGCAATTTAAGACTCTTCCCAAATTAAAATGTAATGAAATAAACGCTAGACTCATTATCTTATATTAGATAACATCAGGTTCTGGACATTGGATAAATATTGCATACAAATTTAAAAAGGGCTTTACTGTTTTTAAAAGGCTACAAACATTTTTGTCTGTAATAATAAAACTGTCTCTGTGTAATAGTAAAAAACATACTTAATTTATACTTTAAAACTCACTAATATAATTTAAATTTTAGTTTTAAATATTGTATTTTCTATGATATTTTGTGAATATTATGTGAATTACAGCTTAATCATTGAATAACTTACATTAGGGCTGAATTAGAGCAAGTTAAAAAAAATATATGATTGCGATAAAAATGTTTTGTTTAGAATTTTGACAAATCTCAAGGAAACGCGTATGGCTGTTTTAGAAATTAATTATTTGATAAAAATGATGTTTGAGCTTATGAATTTCGATAAATGTAGATTTTTACGATTGCGATAAAAGGGAATGTAATAGCCATTGCTTTCAACTCACAAAATGAAATCGAATTTTTCATAATACGGATATATTTAAACTCTCGAACAAATCTCCTGTATAATAAAAAATACAAAGCAGGTCTTTACATATTTTCATAAATACAAATCAAGAAATATTAGAATGTGAAAATTTTGTAGAGCCAATCCATGAGGAATAATGAAAATAATTATGTATAGATTATAAACGTAAAATACTGGGAAACACATTGAATTAATTTCACACATAAAATTAAAAAACAAATTAGCATGCTTGCAGGGCGCTAGCAAGAAAATCCAAATAATTTACTCAATACTTTGTAACTTATGCTGTTATACTAACTTTATTATAAGCAGTAATTATTATCTATATAAATAAGAATTGAGTGTTTGTTTGTACATTGGATATTTTCGACCCATTTCAAGTTTTCTATCTGTTTTGGACACTTCTGATGCGAAATCCACCTCTTCCGCGTTTTGTGTCTTTCTGTCTGTCCATCTGGCTATATGTAGTATGTGTCCTATACGAGTCCATACGGTTTAATAAATTTTAATGCATTTTTACATACTGTGAGCACTTATCTTCATTTAGTGAATGAACTTGTTTTTATCAGTTTGTGTGTCCGTCTTTCTGTTCTGTGTTCGATTTTGTGTTCGTCTATTTGTACAGGCATCACATTAATTTTATTCCAGATATTTGATTGCAGTGTGATTTATTTTATACATTATCTATTAGTTTAGTGAATGCAATATCAAGCATTACTTTATTGTTATATTTAAATGATTTTCGTGCTAAAGTAGCTGAATAAGCATATATAAATCAACCATAATATGGTAATTTAGGAAAAACTTGAATGGATATTGAGTATTACGATTACTTGGATTGCTTTACCAGCACCGATAAAAAAACAATTATTTTTCAAAAAATTATATATTTTTTATGGAATTTCATCATGATACTTCATTTATTTCTAGTCTTATTTTTGTTATTTGCGCATTGTAAACGATTTCCGAATTTTTGGGACAGGAGATAATTTTTAACGAACGGGAAATAAACGGAAATTCGTGTTGGTTGATCGAGTGCAGTGATATTTTCTGTTTCTTTCACTCTGAATTAATTTCGCATTTCAAAATTTTGTGCACTTTTTAGTCGTAAGTTGTGACAACTGTGCGAGATCAATAGATAAAAAGGAATCACAAATTATTATCTTTGCAACAACTTTTCCCCGGTATCTTTAATTTTGTTTTATTTCACTATTTTCTGTTTTAAATATTTATTATTTTAATAAATGTATTTCCCTTCTCATCACATGCAACACCACCACAAAGTATTCGAGTTAAGGCAGATAAGTCAGAATAAAGCGAATTTTAAGTATAATTATGTTATTATTGAAATAATAATGCTGTTATTGAAAGAATAAGCGAAATTTGACAATACCTAATGTCTGATGCATCAGTGTCACAGGTAAAAAAATATTATTTTGTTGGCTATAAGTGCGAGAGCCACGCTCCGTAAATTCATCATGTTTATTTAGAGTTGAACATGAAAATAACTTCAGAAAGGGAATTCCAAATATCCCTCAAAATCGTCTTTTGTAGTAGTAACCTTAGTGTCACCTTATGTCCTTTTGTAGCTTTGTCATGCAGCAAGGGTGCGATGTACGTGAAATGTATTACATGAATGGATATGCATGTGTAGGATTTGTGTCCAAAGTAAGTCTACGAAAGACATAAGTTATTATATATTTCGATCATCTCTTAAATCTAGACTTAACCATTTCAAACGGAGTAAGGTCGGGTATTTTGCTAGTAAAGTAATAAAATGCTGTATGAAGAAGGTTTTTAAATTATGAGACGAATAGGTAAACCTTGCTGTGGTTTAAAAATTCTATTCAAAATGTAAAATAAAAATTGTTTTCGAAATGCTTGAAGTTTGAGGACTATATTACACTAGCTAACCAAATCGTTTGAAAGGAAACAATGATTTTTTTTTCACAACGTAAGAGTAAATGAATTCATTTTTTTATTTTATATTTTGCTCAATGATTTGGTGGTAACAGTGATTTGTAGTTTTACTATGGCATTGGCACTGGTCTCATTACCTTTGATCCATTTTTTGAGAAGTCCGCGCAAATTTGATCAGTAAATTGTCCTTGTTTATTTAGTCGACGTACTGAACCTAATTGTGGTAGCATAATCCTGGTGTGGTTTTACCCTGAATATCGTTACAATTAAGAACCTACACTAGTAGAAGCATACGCAATGGTGTTACATATTTTTGGATAATTTTTTTTTCCATTTAGGGGTACGAAATTCATTTATGGAATTTAGTTGCTGCATTAATCGCAAATGGATTAAAATATGTTGTGAAATGTGAGTACCACTTTGCTATCAATTCATATGATCAATTGAGAAAGTTTGACAGAGATTATATGTACGGTTTATAATAGTGTTTAATAAATTAATACTTTATACAACAGGGATTTAAATACATTGGAAAAGATAAAGGCTCGCATAAAAATAGTAAGAATCCATAAAGAATCTCCGTGGAGTGTAGACATATACAGGCAATGAAATGTCCAGACAGTTAATAGTTTCAAAATTATTCTACATAGGCTGATACCAAAGCACCAGCACCCAAAGGTCCATTTCTTCCTTGTTCAGATAGGGTTCTATCAGTAGTCATCAGTAAACGTATTGTCCAGTAGGACTTAAACACTTAATTTGCAGTTTAATTTTTATTTAAATTCCGTTCTTTGTACGAATCATCGATAAATGTTCCAGCTAGCTTAATCAGTCCTTCTATGGGGTTGCTGTGTAAATTTTAACATGTATAACATGTAGTACATATACAAATGCATAATATGTCGAGTAATTTGACTTCAACTCCAGAAATTGGTGGAACCTTCAGACTAAATAACAATATTCCGATGTCGAGTTCTTCAAAAGATGTTCTCACAAAGAAAAATTGAGAAAAACGCTTTTAACTGCACACTGGCTGGTTTAGTTTAATATTCTTCAGTGTTTATAAATTATGAAAATAGAAATGTATACATATATAATATATATTTGCTTTTTTATAGTTTTTAAGCAATTTGTTTAGTCAAATTATGGAAAAAACTAGTATTCATCAAACATAAATTGTACCCTATTTTTGAGATTATTTAAAAAAAAAAAAAAGAAAAGGTATCTTTTAAGCACATACATTTTCTAGTTGTAAGTAAATGTAATGCTAACATCTTGAAATATTAGTACCATACTGCATTTAAATTTTTATTACATATTAATTTGTTACATGCACAGTTATAAGTGTCTTGGAAATAGCTTAGAGAAACAGGGGGAAATAAAACTATCAAATATCATAATAATATCACTATTATGTTGCTTGTTTTATGCATGCCTGCATCTCTACCCATTCTTGATATCGAAATCATAATAATTTTACTAGTCAACATTTTATTATTGATACATTAATCTTACGCAAGAAAGTCTGACGATCCTTTCTTTTCTGGATGTGTACACAGAATTAAATTCCCCAAGGTTTCAAAAAGTATACATAAAATTCAATTTTTGTTTAAAAACGCAGAATATGTGGCTAGAGTAATTGCATTCTCTCAACAGCACCACCTAAACTTCGACAAAAGTATCGTGTGCCATTCCCACACTGTTTGAAGGCTTGAAGTATTTGCATTCTGGATACCTCAGTAGTTTTGATTCTCCATGTATGTTTTCAAGAAATGCACATTTTTTATTAGTCCAATCTTCCTTTCTCGGTACAGCAGTAGCACGGAGTTGAAAGTCTATTAGTGCCTTTGTTTCGATGAAAATATATTCCTCTTTTCAACCATAAAACCACAGAAATTTTTCAAAAAAAAAATCCCAATACGTGGTATGTTTAAAGAAACAAAGAGAGTATTTCTCTGTTTTTAGGTGGTGGTGTGAATATTCGTAAGAAACTACTGGCTAAGACTTTAAGGACACGACGAATTTATAGATTTCCATTATTGTTTACCGAAGTGAAAGCACGATGTTTTCTATAAACATTTTTTTAAGTCTCGTGTCTACAGTTTATGATGTGGGTAGACTGCATAGTCTAGATATTTGAGAATTTCGGTGAGGCAGTTTTTGTTTTGAATGCATGTATGGTATTTTCCTCTTTTGCGCTTTTTTCCGTCGCGACGTCTTGCGTTATTATTTATTCCTTTTAAGAATTTTTGTTCTTTCTTGATTTAGCATATATGCACATGTTTGCAGAAGCAGCGATCGCTATGCGTGTTTATGCTTTGTTTCAAAATTATCAGGACGACACTTTCTTTCAACTAAAATGGCGGAGGCGATTTATTTGGAGTGATAAATAAAGCAAGTGAACTATTTTTCAGGCTGACATGAATTACATTGCAGGTAAATTGTGAAAGTGTAAAACCTTGATGTATTTAAAACTTGTGTAATGAGAAAAATTAAAAGTTCAGTGTCAATATAATGTAATAAATGCTTGATGACGAATATATTTACTCTAAAATCAGTAATTTAGTGATTGATAACTTACCTTTTTTATATGTATACTCTGAAGCCTCTGAGTAACTAATAATTGTATGTATATAAGATTTGTAGGGTACATGGCTCAAGGGTCGTATTTGTTCAAGCTGTGCCAAACATAAGACAAAAACATGAAGTAATATATATACACATAATAAGAAAGTATTGATAACACAGAAGACATTAGACAAATCCATTGTGTAAGATTGTAAGATCTATAACCCTTGCACTTAATGTCTAACTAATATTCACATGTTTACCCATAACATGATATTTTTTTTTGTATTTAATAGAAGACATCAAGCAATAGATAGACGCATAGAAGAAACGTATTAATGACGCAGAAGACAGTAGACAAATACATTGTGTAAAATTATAAGATCTATAACTTTTGTACTTAATGTCTAAGGAATATTCAAATGTGTATCCATAACATGATATTTTCGGTATTTAGTTTATCCTCTTTAGTAAACCAACTAAAATAAAACGATTAATCTGGAGATAAAAATTCTAGCACTACATTGACATTTGACTATAGAGCCCTATAAATATTTGAACTATAGATAATCGTGTGAAGGTAAAACTCTTGTTTTTAGGGAATTTATATGTCTTCAACTGTTAAACAAATAATGAATTAACTTATTAAAAGTAACCATATATATATATATATATATATATATATATATATATTACTTGTGCTAAAATATTACCACACACATGCAAATCGTACATTGTGAATTCATGATAAAGTATTTAATTATCGTACCAAGGAACAAACTCGTACTTTGTTCTTTGCAATCCGTTCTTCCACAACACCAATTTCTGTAGAACACCGTTCTTTAAGTAAAACATAAAGAATCTTTGATATACCAGCAGTTCAAAAATTTCTCTCAGTATTATTACCTCATGTTCATACAAATCCGACACGCCTAAGTTCTCTTTGGACATAAATTCAATCAAAGCAATGTTATGTATCCACAGAAAGAAAAAAAATGTATGGTCACGTTTCTCTCGTTCTGATTCTCCCGAATTCCGTTTTTTCGTGACTTCTGGCCGAATGGTCAAAACAATGTCCCGTTTTTTCACTAGAAGGCTCTAACACGTATCATGGCTATTTGGAGACATATATAGATCAATTTCGAGCCAATATCAATTCTATTGAGGAAACAACGAATTTTTGATTTCTTCTCTGACCTACATAAAACTCATTTTTTCATAACCTAAGGCTATCCTTTTTCAGATGTTCCTATCCAATTTGTACATTGCTTTCCTGTACAAGACAAAGCTTGAAATTGAACTAAGGGAATAGCAATATGTGACGAATACAGAATTTTTTCCAAATTGTATTCTAGTTCAATACAATTCTGGGTTCGAAAACTATTTTTTGTCTATTGGATTTCGCAATTATTAACAACAGAGATATGCTTTGGAAAGAATGACCCTTTAAACTTTTCTCTAGTTTCTATAGTACATTGAAGATACTTGTGAAAGGTTTCAGATGATAACAATTTCTTTTCATGCGCGTTTAGCAGTGTCTATTGAAAATATAGTTACAATACTGAAGACCAGTTAAAACGGAAAATAGGTAAGCATGAACAAGTACGAATGATTTTCTGATGTGAATATGCTACAAGTAATTTTCTGTTATGTAAGATTTCGTTTATTTTTAACAGTCTTAAAAATACAATTCATTCATTTAATAAAACAAAAACACAATTCGTAATTAGTATAGCGGTACAAAAAATATGCTGATTGCTCCTACTTAGATCCTCCAATTCATTTTAAGTGAAACAAAATGGACTAAATAAAAATAGTTGGAATCAACACAGTATACTTTAACAATATATCAATGTTATACACAATCTAAGAAAAATAAAAGTTTTACTTAGAATGAATTGTCAGAACACAATGAAATTTACAATGTTGGTAAAATGTGTATTAATGAGTAAATGACTAAATTTGAGACATAAGTATACAAATGTTATTGAGAAAAATTCAAAAAAGTGGTATAATTTAGTATGGCGTATGACCGCCATTATTCCTAATGTGGCATGCCAAGCGCCTTGATAGTGAGTCATACAGGCTCTTTAGGAAGTCCTGAGACAGTCCATTCCACGCTGCTGAAACCCTGTCACGTAGTCCCAACAGATTACCCGATATGGGTGGAGTGGTGACATCCCGTCCAATGGCATTCCATGCATTCTCGATCTGGAACAGGTCTGGTGAGTATGCCGGCGATGATAAGATATCGTTGTGTCCAAGACAAGCTCTAGAGCTGGCATCAAAATAGGGTCGAGAGTCTTATTGAAAAAGTGAGTGAACCTGAGAGTTCAGAATTGGAGCGTAACTGGCTATAAAATTTCTTCTACTCAACGCTGGCCTGTCAAAGAGCCCGTTACAAATACCAAAGGTTATTTGGCACCATACGAAATAAAACCCCACACCCTGACACCAGGTATTCTGGACGTGTGATGCTGCACAACAAACCGTGAAATTTAGCGCTGACCATGTTGCTTCCACAAACGGATTCGAATGTCGTCTCCACTCAGACAGAAGCGGGATTGGTCAATGAAGATCACTCGATGTCATTCGACGCCCCATGTCCGTCTGACACAATACCATTTCAGTCTTTTATGCCAATGCAATGCTGTTAAATGCATTCGTCGTAGCAGTCTACGTGAGATTAGTAACACGTCGTGAAGTGACTACTTGACAAGAAGATGCGCATATCTAGATTAGCGTGCGACGAAGTTTAGATAAGCAAGGATGGTATAGTCCCAAATTATTATTACTGGAACTTTATTAGCTACTGATCTGTCGACATTTTTATTGCCAGATAGGTAGGTATTTAAATTAACGTTGCATTGGCACAACTCAACGGGTTATTTGCGACGGCTCGGGTTCAATCACTACCTCCTAGATAATAAAGCCTTCTGTCTAGTTTATGACGTCGCTAGCAGAAGGGCAAAAATATTCCGATTGCAAATTCAGAAAACCTTTGAAAATGATATTTTTTGCTAAAAAAGCAGTGTGTATCGGGGTATACAATTGAAAGGTTCTAAACAAAAACAGCACTTGTTAAAGGTTATTAAAACTAAGAAAAATACTCCAAGAAATATCCATTTCCATGGAAAATTACTTTTATTAATGTACAAACTCAGTATTTGGGGACATAGAAAAAGCACAAATTTACATACACAAAATGTACATACAAAGCATACAACAAATTTTTTTATGCTTTACATTCGAGGCAATTCTATAATTAGACTCTTGAAGCCTATTACAGTTGTTGAATAGCTATAATAGCAATTTATTGGTTAATAAAATACAAAAACGTATATAAATATGTACACAACAGAAATAAAAATTAAGATGCTTTAATTTTTTTTTACTGATGCCTAAGTTTAAATATGAATGCTATTGTAGACAAGGAATTTAACAAAATTCTAGCTTTTATAAAAACATTTTTATGGTACATTATATAGGGGACATGACGAACTAACCAAAGATGCATAAATAATAGGAATGAATGTGCCCGAAGGTCTTAGTGAAGAAGTTGACTAGCAATTAAAAAACCAGGAAGAGACTCGGGTGAATTACATTAGACATCCTTAAAGGGAAAGCCGGAGAAAAAATTTAAAATGTACAACTCTAGATTAAACACAATTTTACTTTTCATTCTTTGTTAATGTTTCGAGTTTTCTTTTATTTGGTAATTTGATCATCTTGTCATTTTTGGACTTACAATAGTTTTTCAAAAGTCTATTTGTAGCTGATCGCAAAAGCAACTTCATAGTTTTAGTTGATGAAATGCCGCTCGCATGATGTAATACTTATTTCCTTGGATATCAGTACTTCCTGAGTAGCACGCAAAACAAACAGGCGTTGGTTTGATACTTTAAAAAATTCACTGTCAAATTCTCTCCCAATTAATTTTTAAAGAACAATAAAAGTATGCATTATGACATTTACAGTATTCACAGCTGGATACTTTAATCCGCCTCTGTCACAATTATGGATATACTGAAAGCCTGAATGAATAATTAGTGGTTTTTCAATAACTAAATTGCCACTACAACTTTCATATTTAATCCTTTTTACAACTGCATGACAACAATAACCAGCTAAATATGTGATTAAAGGAATTTTATCAGAAATTGAATCCATGTCATTATCTGTGACCTCAATATATGGAATCAATATGGCTTCATAAACGCATATAAACACTTTTATAAATCAGTATATTTTACAGTAGAATCCGCGTATTGTAATTACTTCGACTCCCAGAGTTTGATAACAATAACCGAGTAATATTATTAACCAAAAAATCTGAAAAGTGCTGTTCGATAGATATTTGTAGTGTACAGATTTTAATTTAACCAAAAGAGCACGTTAGGCTTAGTTCAATAAAGTTATGTTTGTGAATTGTTGGATACCATTATAATTCGATATATTATTTAACTTGCAGAATAATTCACATAATCAAAGGAGAATAAAACAGGATGATCACAGATGCTGGGCCTTTAGTGATTCAAAAAGAATTTCGTAACCTTACAAATATTTTACTGGTTTTAATTACTTAAAGTATATTAAAAATGAAATCAACATACCTTTTTCTCTCTTTTTTAGCAACTGCGAGTGTAAAATTTAATCACGATAATCCTGTTACAAGATTCTCCTTGAATAATATTCTTCAATCATTCTCTACAAAATGCACTTAATTCTATCTGACTCCATACATATAAATATTTACACGACTGCCTTATCAGGCAATCTTTTTAGGAATTACATGAAAATATAATAGTAACTAATGTTCAAACGATAATACGAAAACGTAACAGCAATTAATGTGCAAACGACAATATGGAAATATAACAATAACTAATATACGAACGATATAGTTCGAACTACTTTTAACAAATCCACTGATGAAGCCCTCCCTCGGATTGCTTCAGCATTCAATTCAAACAAGACAATAATCGTATACCTTTTGATGGTGGCGTCATATAAGGTTTGCGTATCAATCAGAAGGCTCTATAATCTAGGAGGTAGTGGTTCAATCCCGGAGGGAAATAAAAATCTGTGGACATACAATATGACCGTCAGGATATTTGTGGCCAGGTGTGAACTAGCACTTTTTCCACACAACAGTCTGATTGGATTCAAACTCTCAACCCTCTGGTTACAATTCCTTTACTCTTTCTTTTAATCGAGCAACCGCTTCCATTTTCTTGCGAGATGTTCAATTTGTTCTATTTTGTAATACATTTGGAATGTAAACAAAAGCTGGTTACTTCATATTAAATTGCCTTCTGATCATCTACTTAACCTCATAATCGACAAAGTAAATACAAAACAATTTATTAAATCAAGTCCTACTTTGAATGAGATTACTTGACGCTATGGTAAAAGTGGTTTCGGGTATGTTATTTGCCTGTAAAAGTAAATAGTAGAATTATATGTCTTAGCACATCAAAGATGCAATTCAAACATCATGGCTAAATTAAGAAACATTAATTATGTTCGACCCACATTTTTGGCTAATCAAAGTATGACTGTTACATTGGTCTTTCAATTTTGCTTATATTAATATCGTATTTTTTTTATTTTCTATTCTTACCAGAACTAAATTTTGCTTTAGGTAATGGTAATGGTAATTTTTGAGTTGACGTCGTTGCAGAGCAACACAACGGTCTATTGACGACGGTCCGGGTAATTAATTAAAATTAACGTCGTACTAGAGCAACACAACGGGCTATTGATGACGGTACAGGATCAGTCCCTTAAGGGAAAGATCCGATTACAACACCTCGTAATTTTGAACCACGGTCAGATGACGAAGCAACACCTGAGCTGGAACTCCACACTCTAAACTTCCACACCAACTAAACGTGTGGATTTTCGGCCACGACAGATTTAAGGTCCACCAGCCGCCTCTACACCATACGCTTACAAACATCCATGCCCAGACCCGGATTCAAATCAGGAACCTTCCGATTTAGAGGCTAACACCTTAACCACTATACGAAATTTTGCTTTAGAATAATGGTTTAAAAACATTTGTGTTTAGATTATTTTGCTATTTGAACAGTAATTTTGGATACTTTTTCTACAGATTGCACAGATTTCGTCAAGCAAGTGGAACACATGGACATCTAAATACAATACCAAAATATGCATTACATTGTGAACTTGGTAAATATATTTGTATTAAAGAAATAAATACTTGTTGTTATAAGTCTAATTAAGGGATGCAATATGTAGTATTACCTCGAAGTGTAATATCACCTACTCGCGAAGTAAAAACCCTTTCTTACTTCCCAGTCTATTATTGCCCAGAGGCTTTTGTGCATTGATCAAAACATATTTCTCTCGGTCTTATCATCCTCTTGATCTCGTTACAAGTTGCAAACAGTAACGGCACACACAGATCGTAGACTATTCCCAGATTCCCTATTCCACAAGGCAAACAAATAATCATGTCTGCCGTTCTCCCAGTGTCCCTCGAGCTGCAACACGTTATTGCATTCTGTGGTCTAGAATAAATGTTTGAAATCACTGCACATAGTGAGCTCGTAAGTTATCAAATTCCCCTCTCCCAAGAACGTCTTCAGGAATGGGAGGTAGTAATTACTTGTTGCCGTGAATCGTAGGGGGCATTCTATTGACCGAGTGAAGATGTCATTCGCTATCCCGGTAACTCTGAATATGTTTGAACCCGGCATGTCATTTTGGTAGTGTCGTTATTGCAAACAGGTGCTCAGAGAATTGACTCCAATGATCTTCGATTAAGTTGCTTTATCTGGTGTGGCATGCGGAATGACAACTGAGTGGTAGCGACCGATTTCATTTGAATCCTCCTGGTGCATCAATAATATAAATGAGCTGATAAGATTGATGATCTGGGCGAAGGGCATTATGCAGAAGGATTTCGATATTAATTCAGATGGTCTAGCTATGGCGGATTAGAATAGCAAATTTTTGTCTTTAGTATCTATTCAGTTAACTGCTCCTTATCAAAAAATGTCCAGTGTTAATTTTTTATGGTATTGGTTTAAAAATATAGGCAAATAATTTGAAACGTTTTTTTTTTAATAATTACTAATGCCCGATCACTGATCTCTTCTGCTTTAGGCAGTAGAAGTTGATGTCTGACGGACATTTGGGAAGGAGCACATATTGGGTGATCAACCGCTTCTCTTAACATGGACAGTAACCATGAGATTACAAACCGAGATTCGAACCCAGAATCTACTGATGAGTTAACAAAGGCTATGACAATTATTATAGATAGGCGGCAAATTAATTTTACACGAATTTTATCATAGATTTCATGTTTCGTTCCAGTATTTGTTAACAAACTTAAAGCCTGATACAAAAATCTGTACAGATATATTTCAAGAACAAGTAGAAATGAAACCAACAATGACAGTAATTATTCATAACTACTTGATGTTATTTTAATGAGGTTATTGTCTGCATTCCTGGTTTCATATGCATTAGATGTAATTTGCGTCTGAACATGCTTCCTGTACGCCTTCCTAACTGTTTCTATATAAAGATTTCAGAACATCTATAAAATTCCAAACAGTGAGTTACAAATTTATCATGATAGTTAATTGGTCAATGTAATTAGATTAAGCACCAAAACAGCGATAAAGTATATTTTAAGATTACCCCGAGATGTGCCGATAAACCATTTGGGTAGCTTCAGTAAAATCTGCAGTTTCCTTCTGGTTTATTTGTTTATTCTGAAAATCCCTCACAACCTTTAAAAAGTTACTCATAAAACTTCTACTTCAAATGTAACTCAACTCATTTATCACAGTGAATTTCACAAAATATGTAATTGTATTCACATAATTATAAACGGCATCATCAGTCACGTCAAAATTTATTTAATAAAAATTATTTCTTTGTTATAGTGATTACATTAAGTGTAATTACCCTTTTTGTGTCCTCATTTGTGAAAATGTACACGTTGTACAAATTTTAACATTGTATTTCCCTTAAACCACGAAACTACAAAAGATACCATGAGACACAGCAAAAAAAAAACAAGTTTTAATTTCATTAACCTTGTTGAAAAACTGCACTTTTTATTCCGCCTTTTAAAAGTTTTCTTTACTCTTCTAGACTGAAAGTTTTCGCGGCCCATCAATGCCTGCTTTTTATATCTAGAAAGGATTCCAATAATTGCCTTCATTACATAGGAGAAACTGACATCTTGGACAACAGTTTCGACACATTTTGTTAATTATCGAACGTCTTTTAATTAACCTAAGCAATACCCTGAAATTCTGATGAAATTCCGGTTGATTCTCGAGATAGGGGAAAAAAACCTCAGCGTCTGGACTATCCAGTTTACTTCGTATTTTATAGGTATTTTTTATTCTATTCGCGTTCGGAAATAGATGATTGAGAAGAAAAAGAGTTTCTTCCTCTTCTTTCTAACGCATTTCTGCTTAATGTTAAAAATACGTAACCATTTACTTATTCGAAACTGAGAACAGTATATAATTATTCGCATCAAAGAATCTTATTTACCCTAAAGCAAAGAGCGAAACTTTTTTTCTCGTCTTGGACTATCACGAGTCTTCTTTTTAACTGTGTATTCCATAGAGATCGTTTCATCCGTGAATTTTTAAGAAAAATTTTGAAAGTATATAATGCTTTGATGCATAGGAATAAGGAGGAAAAACTAAAAACTATAAAGGTACTAATTAAGGAATTTTTTCTACAGTAGTACTATAATCTGTGAACGTAAAAGAATTAGGTTGTTTCTCAAGAGTTTGAAAGAAATATGCTTCGCAAAAAATAATCCAATGAAGTGAATAGCATCATAACTCCAAATTCAAAGAACTAATTTCAATCGATGCAAAGATACTTTCCAAAACATTAAGTACGGATAACACAAAAAATAAACAACGTACATTTTAAGTTCAGGATAGTTTTACTTGATAAAGCTCTCCCTGTTTACAAAATATATTATGCAATAAGTTTTTACAAAATGCATATAGTACAAAGCCGATGAAAATTTCAATATTTACGAATTTGATGTGTGTTTTCAGAAATAGCTTCAACTTATTGAGAATTACTATTTAGTAAATTCAGTTTTAAGAATAGCAACTGATACATTTTAATTGCTTTCAGCGACTGGTAAATTCAGATGGATTGAGTTCTTTTTTCACTTTTGTGTCCTCAGACTTCAGTTTCGTGTTGTACACACGTATGCAAAGTATTCTAATTAAAATAGTGTTATTTCTAATTTTCTCTTAACAAAGCTCACACGTCAAGTTTAATTTATTATCTTAATTGATTTCTCTTCTTACTTATCCTACTTTGTCTTTTCTGAAATGGACCATATCCAAAAGCCGTTAGCCAGGAATTAATTTATAAACAGCACCGGAAGTTTTGAGAAATCCTTCCTAGTGAATCCAATACATGCTACAAGGTGAACAAGTAAAGCCGTGAACTTAGTGGAAGGTGAATAAATAATTAATTGGCATGATTCTTTTGTGGAAGTAAACACAAGTAAATTTCAAATACTTAACTGACAATTGAATATACACAGTTTGTATGTAACCATAAGAGCCTATGAATGTAAAAATAAGTTTCCAAAAATTCAAATTTATGCAAATATATTTGTTTATACTTTTTTTATGAAGAATTACAGTATTTTCTTTATAAATTGTTCATAAAATATGTAGCAGTTTTTATCTTACAGATTTAAAATTATGAATTGCTTGCATTACCTAAATGGAACTTGAATTATTTTATTTATCATTACAGATGAATAACATTAAAGTTTAGTGCACAAAAGAAGCAAACGTTCGTCAGGAGATAACTAGAAACAATACATTTTGTTGTGGTCACTAATACTCTTGATCAAAGTATTACTTAGACCAAATCCAAAAGTTAATGCTTTTCAAGTCTCACAGCCACCACCTCTGAATGATACAGGAGTTGTCCTATAAGGAACCCAATACAATCCAAAAGTATTGGAAGAAACTGATGTGTTTGCGGATCATAGACAAATTAGAAAATTCCTAATTCCTCTCACGAAAGTCATGTGTGCCTGCTTTCGAACCATGCTAGTGAAGCCTGGTGCCATCTTCAATCTTTCTGATGCGACGGTAGTCCAAGGAGATTTGTAATAATATAAAATGATTACATGCTTTGAAATATATGTATTAATCAAAAATTCATAGAAATTGATTCTATAAATCGTTTATAATTCCCCAAAACAATTACAAAAGTTTAAATAATTTAATATTATCCACGCAGCACTAAAAGCTATAACAAGCAAAACAATCTAAATATTTCGTAGCGTAAACTGCAGACCTAAGCAAAAAGAGAAAGCATATAAACATGCTCCCTAAGCTGCAGCACAAGTGGAGCTTGAGTGGATAATTCAAAGCTTAGCAGCTGATGACATTTAGATGGTTAATCAATATTATGGCGTGCATTTTGATACCGTCCCTTGTGTTAAATTGTCTATGTCTATTGTGATTGATGATGAAACCCATTACCGTCACTGGTTGTTATGAGACCGTGAAATATCAATAAATTAAACATTTCTCCCGATTTTAAATGAGCTGGCACGTGAAGCGTAATCACAGACCATTCGGTCGTAAATCAGAGATCAAATGAACAATGAAATGAGGTTTCGACTCTAACTAGCAACAATAGACTCCATAAAAGTCCAACGACTAAATAAAGTAAAAGTAGCGTGCGAAATTATTATCTTTATCAACCTCCTCCAATCGCCGCGAAGCTGATATCTGTTTTACTGTTTCGAGACAGTTGTGCACATTACCAGATGTGCTGGCTCAATAAACGTTTCGGAAATCTTGGAAAATATTGAAAGAGTTTGTTTAAGTGCGATAAGAGGTTTTATCGAGGTCTTTGCAAATTAAATTGCTCTGGAGACTATTTTTATTCATACAAGTTCATTCACATGCATTTTTTACAGTTATTGTTTTGATACCCATTAAAATTAAATACTTAGTCAGTGCAGCGTTAGCATTAATTGTGATTTAGTATTGATTGCTCAGGTAAAAAAATGGAGGCGGTGTTTAATGTAATTGCAACTTGTTTTGATGAAAATAAAATTACATAAAACAACCTCGTAAAATTAAAGTCATGTAAGAATTTATTAAAGTAAATTGAAATTAAAAATATCATGGTATTTTCGTAGAGACATAAATTTTAAATGCTTGTATTTTTGCAGTTCATTTAAAGTTAAATGCAAAAATATGTTTTATTCTCAATTTTCAAGAATAAATCCTTGTAGTAGAAGTAAGTTTAAACTAGACGTTTTGCGTTCTTTTTTGTGTGCAAATTTTGTATTTAAAGAGCCTTCCTCCTCCATATTATATTATAAGAATATTTTATTTTAATAATTAAGAATTTTTGTTTCATGGTTTTTACCCTTCCTGGGGGTTGTCCTGACGAGGTTTCTGGACACTAGAAAAACTGACCAGATCTCGATGGTCGCGATACTTCGTTATTAGAAGAAAACAGGCAAGATCTTGATCTTGTCATCATAAAAAAGGCATTGTCTGTATAACGAGATATCTCGCCAATATCAAATTGGTAAGATCTTAAAAGACGAGATATATTGTCGCAACCATATTGAAGGTAAATAGAAGATATCTATGAACCATTTTATTCCTAACTTTTTATTCCTTCAAATCTTACTGAACAAATACTTGTGAATAATATGTCATCATGACGTCACGTTATCTATTAGAAAATAAATGTTCTTACTTAACTCATCCCTTAAGATAATTATTGTGACTGTTTGACCTCTCCCAGTTCATTTTTGTTTCATTTGTGCATATCCCTCTATTTTCTATCAGATAATGCCATGTCTATCATCATTATGACGTTCCTTGATTTAAAATCGTAAATAGGAATTACATTGCTAAAACATAGCAGTTATATTCAGGTCGTATAAAAGCAAAATAATAATTTTGCCAGCCACTGTCCGTTTTTATCATTCAAAAGCTTTGATACTTCGCTAGTCTCTTTCATATCCGTGCTTTTGATTTTCAACATTCCTAACATAACCTTATTAGTGAGTCTAATGTTGACAATTTACTTTTTGATATCGCTGTATATTAAATACGCAACTGACTTTAAAAAAATAAATTTTAATTTTAGGGAAGATCTCATATAAATTTTTATAAACATAATGCACTTCTGTATATCTATGACAGTTCTTCACTTCTGGAATATCAAGAAACCCTTAAATGTACTCAGTGTTTCGGAAATAACCCGTCGATATGAATGTCAAAGACGACCAATGGGGAAATAAAAATGATCGTTAGAAGGAAACAATTTCCAGTCAAAAGCCATATATATATATATATATATATATATATACATCCTATTTCACGTTTATCGGAACCCTATAATCTTCCTATCGACGTGGGGGAATAATTCATTCAACGCATTCGCACACGCATACACAAAAACGCTATGAATGCATGGTGATTGGACTATTGCAATCACGATTTTGAAACAAGGGTCTGCCTGTAACGATCGGAGCAGATTATGCAATTTTTGTGACCTGAAACGGAACGTTCAAGCAGTTCCATTCACTTTCAACGAGTATTATTATTTTTAAATTTGAAAGTGTATTGTATACTGTTTATGAAAATAGTATTATCAATATTTCCATTTTGATAAGAATATCGTAAATTAAGGTACTAAGGATAACAATTTTGCGCAAAACGTGTGAAAACTGGCCTTTAACTTTTTTGTTTGTACGTATTTAGCTTTGTATGTATTTAACTTTGTATGTATTTTAACTTTGTATGTATTTAACTTTGTATGTATTTGACTTTATATGTATTTAAATTTGTGCGTATTTAACTTTGTATGTATTTAAATTTGTATGTATTTAACTTTGTATGTATTTATTTTGTATGTATTTGTATTCGTTTTTCTCCTGTAATAAATTAAACGCAAATTTTCAGCAAAACTACAAAACAGAAGATGAATCATGTTCACACTGACAGAATGTATGTTGGTATATTTAAGTGTGGAGTGTGTTGGTATATTGAAATGTGGAAAGTTTGTTGGTATATTGGAGTGGTGGAGTTGTATAGTGAAGTGTAGTGTGTTTGGGGTTGGTACATTGAAGTGTGTAGTGTTGAATAATATATTGAAATGTGGAGTGTTTCTAAAATATATATACAGGGTGGTCCCGAATTCATGGTACAAACTTTAATGGTAGGTACAGGACATTGTAACAATGATTTATTGTATAGGAATGTATAGTCGCAAGTGACGCGGTGAGGCGAAAACAGGGGAAATAACGGCCGAAAGGAAAAACAAAGATTTTATTGAAAGCGTTGTTGACAAGTGTCATGTTTACAGTAATTGTTCAAAATTGCGTCCACCAGTATCGATACATGCTTGACAGCGTCGGTGGAGCAATTGGCGTACACGTTCAAAGATGCCTGGTATTTCACGCACACCTGCAGCAGCTACAGATAAGCGAGCGACGAGATCCTCATCTGAGTCAACTGGAGTCTCATAAACAAGATGCTTTAGATGTCCCCATAAAAAGTAATCGAGGCTCGATAAATCGGGAGATCGGGGTGGCCAAGGGACTGGTCCACCACGCCCAATCCATCGAGTACCAAACGTGGCATTCAGGTAATTCCGTACATCAATGCTGAAGTGTGCTGGCGCCCCATCGTGCTGAAACCACATGCGGTTACGAATGGCTATCGGAACATCATGCAGCAGTTGTGGTAACACTTCTTTCAGAAAAATAAGATAGCTTCCGCCAGTGAGCCGCGTGGGTAGTAAGTATGGGCCAATCAAAAAGTCGTTCACAATACCAGCCCACACATTAATACTGAAACGTTGTTGAAACGCATGTCGACGCGTTGCATGTGGATTATCGGTTGCCCACACATGGTAATTGTGCGCATTAAAGACACCCTCGCGTGAAAATGTCGCTTCATCTGTAAATAGCACATAATCTACGAAATCCGGCTGCAACGCACATTGCTGCATCACCCACAGGCAGAAGTTCACGCGGCGAGGATAATCTGCCGGATTCAATGCTTGTACTTTCTGAAAATGGAAGGGGTGTAAGCGAATTTCGTTTAACACTCTGCATACAGTCTGATGACTCACACCTACGTCACGCGCAACAGTTCTTGTGCTTGACTCGGGTCTATCAGCCACAATGTTCAAGATGCTTTCTTCCAGCCTTGGAGTGCGTACAGCTCTTACTCGACCAGCGCCATGTCTGTTGACGTCGAACGCACCTGTTTCACAAAGTTGACGATGTAACCGTTGAAAAATTCTATGATCCGGCATTCGTCGATCAGGATACTCCGAGCGATACATTCGTAACGCAGCTCTGCCGTTACCATTTGCACGGCCGTACATGTAATGCATGTCTGCTTTTTCTGCATACGTAAAGTCACCCATCGTCTACGGCAGCACAATTGTGAATGGCGCTTTTCCCTACTGCGATGCATCATGTTCAACAGCGGCTAGACATCTACTGCCCTCTACCGGCAATGATACCAACCGATCACTCCATTTCTCTTTCCTTTTATTTCCCCTGTTTACGCCTCACCGCGTCACTTGCGACTATACATTCCTATACAATAAATCATTGTTACAATGTCCTGTACCTACCATTAAAGTTTGTACCATGAATTCGGGACCACCCTGTATATATATTGCAGTGATTTTTTTCTCCTCAATTAAAGTTAGTTATACATTTTGGTCATTTTAATGTATAATCAGTTGTTGCAGCTTTTGTTGTTTGTAATTGTGTGGTCGCACTACGTTTAAGTAGATCAGTATACTTACAAGAATGCTGTGAATACTTACACACCAATTCTTAAAAATAATGAATTAATCTATAGGTAACATTCATAGCTTTCCTAACAATATTTTTTGATCTTCTGAACGTATCGCTCTTGATTGACAGTTAATCAAATGTATTCAAAGTACTTTAAAAGTTTGACTTCAAGTTTCTTTTTAAAATAACAAAACTCGTTTAAACTTGCATTCGTTTCCATGTTATTAATGTAATTATTGGTTTCATACAAATCTACATCATTCTCATTTAAAAATAGAACGTGGTTTCCGTTCAAAATTAATATATGAATTGCGAAAAAGTTATTAGGTACAGCTCGTGCTCAACAAAGCGGAAATTCGAGTTCGTTAACCGAGTGTAGAAACATAATTTTCTAATTTTTTTTTTGCTCGCAATCATTTTCACATTTTAAAATTTAACTCCATCTTTTATTATAAGTTGCGGCCTATAACAAGTTACAAGGTATAGAGAATCACAAATTAATATCTTAAGAAAAGCCTTTTTTGTCTAGCAAGTTCTACCTGGGTTTCATTTTACTTTCATTTTTGTGACTGTAGATTTGTTAAACATTTATTTTGGTAATGAATTGTAATTCTTATTCTTGAACATGCTACATCACAAATGATTATATTTAAAACTACATGTAAGTTAGAGAAAATCAAATTAATATTAGAGCTTTACCCATGTTGAAAGAATATTTATATTCGAACAAATCCAAACAAGGATTTTTTAAGAATTGAAAATTCTTGTCATAGTAACAGAAGGCGAATAATGTTTACTTCACGAGATATCATAGCATATTATTATACAAGTTATAAGTTTGTTGAAAATTGTGAATTTGTACTTAAAAAACGCTGTTAAATCGACTTTCTATTTTTTGAAGATCATATTTTTAAGAAAGCATGTATTCTTAAAAATAAAAAAACCCTTACTTAAATAAAATTCGATTAATAAATAATCATGAATATCAAACTAATTGGACATAGATCAATTAAAGATGGCGAAATTTGTTAAGTAAACAAATATTGGTAGGAAAGCTATGAGTGTTAGCACTAGATTCATCATTTCTAAGAATTAGGTTAATGAAAGTTTACAGTAAAAAAACACAGAAAACGGAATTCCAAATTTTTTATTCCTTCAAAACATAAAAATACTTTAGTGAAAACCAAATGGTGTCCCCTTTTGTCACATACAACCAGGGTGTGATGTATGTGAATATTGTTATATAAATATATATGTATGTATCAGGATTTACGTCGAAAATAAGTTGAAAAAGCTTAAAATGGCGAAAAATTGTTAAATCTTTTTTCCGTGATACGCTTTGTTGGTATTTTACTACGGTAGACCTAAATGATTATTCTAGTCGATTTTTCAATATACAGTTTATTAATTAAACCCGAGTAAGGGCGGGTGATTACGCTAATATGTCAATAAACACCCTTTCCATGTTTCTGGAATTTTTTTAAATATTTTCTATCAGTATATAATGACAGTAAAGTGACCAAACAACCTACATTGGTGTCCAAATTATCTTTACATGCATAGAAGCACAGAATTCTCAGAAAATGTGAACTATAATTTTATGAATTTGTCTGGAATGAGACATAACAACATCACACATAAATACGAAGGAAAAATGTAAGAACACTGCATATGATACAAAACTGTAGCATGAAACCATAAAAATGGCAATTATATGTGACAAGGAAAGTTAAGAAAATGAATAACTCAGAAAAAAATTAAGTCTTATGAATATGAAATGTGATTGCCACTGACTACTACACACCTACCACAACGTGATTTTATGCTGGCAATAATGTTGTTTACCGCAGTTAGGGGTTCGTAAGTTCCACTCCTCCAGTAATGCAGTTTTCAGGGCATTTATATCTCTAGGAGGAGGATGTCTCCGTGCAACTGCTTTATCAAGTGAATCCCATAAGTTTTCTATCGGGTTCAGATCAGGAGATTTTGCTGGCCACGGTATTTGTTCAGTGTTTTCATTTTCAAGGAATTCATCAACACATTTTGCTCGATGTGGACGAGAAGTATCGTCCATAAATAAGATTTCAGATCCATACGCATCTCTGAAAAATCCTACATAACGTTCTAAGACATCATCCCGATATCTCTGGCAGATCACAGATCCCCTGTTGAAGACGAGTAGTGGCGTAAGTCCTTCCATCATTAATGCACCCACCATCACACTTACACTACAAAAACGGTCACATCCCTTAATATTTGAAGGATGATTTCGCGTTCCTGACTCCCCTTCAGATGTAAAAACTCTTTTAATCAAATGTTAAACTAAACCTCGACTCGTCTGTAAATAGACCTTGGTAACTTTGATGGTGACTCCAATTCTAATGGTAATTGCACCAGTTAAAGCGATTCCACTTGTGTTGTGAAGACTGTGAAATATATACCCTTGGCTTTATGGCATAAACGTATTTCTCACTAAGCCTTCTGTATACAGTTTTCCGTGATACAACAGTTCCTGTGGCGGCTGCTAGCTCTGAACTTAATTGCCGAGCAGTAGACTTCATGTTAAGCCGGGCAGTTATTTCATATATCGATCTTGAGAAGTAGTTTTAATACGTTTGCAAACTTGTCCAGGCCTCCTTACAACAGTTTTAGACCGTTTCAAGTTTTTACACGATGAAATCAAACGCTGTATTGCTGAAATTCATTCCTATATTCACTTTGCACAAAGCCCTTGATTCACCATCGGATGACGTAACACCTGGATTTGCTTATCAGAAACCGTTTGAACACATCGGATTGGATAATTCTAATTAGGCTTTTCTTTCACAAATTCTCTACAAAAAGGGATTACGTCGATTGGGTATTTCATGGAAGATAATTATTTTTAGGTCTGTAAAGATGATTTTGGACATGAGTGTATTTTGTGATGTTCATATAATTATTTCATAATGCCCGAGATTAGTGCACTATAGTTCAAAGTAGGAGATAAAAGTAGGACTTCTCGACATTATGTAGATAGATGGTATTTAGAACTTAAATGCATATTGTTTTGAAACAAAATGCAGAAACGTCCATCTAAAATAAATTTATGATAAAAAATAAAATCAAATCTAAATAGTGCTTCTTGTGGGACAGGAAAAAAGCTAGATATACCAAGAGAAGCAATAAAGCTAGAGTAGTGGAAAACTTCTTTATTATAAATAAAAGACACACATGACATTCTAAGGTGCGCGAGTAATTATTCAAAACATTAAAACAAGACTTCTGAAATAATGCTAAGTACTGAACCATAAGTTTTAAAACAGAAATTCCTTCTCAATCCATGTTTTAGCGAAAACCATTTTAAACTATTCATCGTAGAACAGCTGCTTGGAACCTTAGAGCTGCTAATCTTAAAGTTACAAATTGAAATATTATTTTGATTAAATCCAAGCATTTAATAAAATTTTAAATAAACATAAGCGTATATAACTTTGAATTTTGAAGTTGAGTCATGTGGTTTAGAACGAGGCTTCGTTTTAACAGGGAACTAGTGACAACGTAACCAAATTGCTTCCACAACTGACGTCAATAATCTGGTTCTAATTTCATCTTTCAGTGCCAGATGCGACAGTGAAGCTAACAAATTGTCAGGGAGAAAATCATTCATGGCGGCTGCCAGTAATTTACTTTTAGCAGTTATAAACAAAAGAATTTTCATCACACAAGTTCAAAATTTGACTGAGCCAAAGTAGACTGCCTTCTCGTCACTGCCACACTATTTGTACTATATACCGAATTCTGATTGCAGAATATATTTTTCAATCATGTGCAATCCTAACTTTAGAATGATATAGGGGAAGATGTCGTACCTTGGGACAGTTGTACCTCGTAACAGTTGCTATTGTGCAGTCTCCTTTTGAATAAGTACCAAAATAACACATTGCAGTTTACCATTTGCCACCAAAGAACCTTCTCACAAAGATTGGCACTCTACGGAAGAAATTTCACTTCTTCAACTTTAACACTTAATAAAACCTAAACTAATAGCCGCATCGGAAAAAAATCTTAATAATTATCCAGGGAATACGATGAAAAACAAAGCATGTTAATTTCATATTTTTCCGATCAGTACTTTCTCGGGAAACCGTCTAAGAATGGAGCTAAACAACAAAAATTTCAATTCTGCGGCGGCGGCGGCGGTAACTTTTTTTTAATATAGAGAGATAATAAATATTTTTTGGAGATTGGTAAAGTTAGTTAAAATCTGTTCTACTCAATGATGATACAATTTTAATATAAACATAACCTGATATTGACTTCTAGACTGTTTTATTTGTAAAGAAATCCAGTTGTACCTTGGGACATCCAAAGGTACAACATTTATTTTATCCCTTGATACAACATACTGGCTAACAAATACAGTACTACCCGAAGTTACGCGATAGGTAAGACCGATGGAAAACCGCGTAAGTCGAATTCGTGTATGGCGGGGTACAACTTTATACATAAATACGTATAAATTTACGCATAAATTGAGTAAGTACCAAAATAACACACTGCAGTTCACCATTGGACACCAAAGAACCTTCTCACAAAGATTGGCACTACACATATGTTTATTGTGTTTGTTAAACAACAAATTGAAATATAATAAGTAAATATTCTGGATTTCTCAATTTTGATACTAGTATTTTCACTGATTATAATAAAAATTTTTTGGAGGTTGGTAAAATTAGTTAAAAATCTGTTCTACTGAATGATGATACGATTTTAATATAAACATAACCTGATATTGATTTCTAGACTGTTTTATTTGTAAAGACATCCAGTTGTACCTTGGAACAAAATAAATGTTGTACCTTGGGACATCCCATGGTACAACATTTATTTTTCCCTTGATACAACATTCTGGCTAACAAATACAGTACTACCCGAAGTTACGCGATAGGTGAGACCGACGGAAAACCGCTTAAGTCGAATTCGTGTATGCCGGTGTCCAACTTTATGTATAAATACGTATAAATTTTTTTTTATTGTGTCCAAGGACTAATAAAAACAGTAGCTTAGAAAATAATTATTTAATGATATTGCAGTTTTATATATGCGTATATTAAAAAACAAAATAATAAAAAAAAACTAATGTGATACCGAAAAAAGTTATTTCGATGTTCTCATATAATCTAACCAATTCGTCTAATGACACAATGCCTTCTTTTTTTCACAAGGAATTTCTTCGTTGCAAGGTAATATATTTTTTTATTCCTTGCTTTGTATCTATAACGCTTTCTTCTTTGGAGTCTGTTTTATAAAATTTTTGGGCCCTTTCATCTGCCCTAGCCGCGCAGATGGTCTTCGACAGCCATACCATTGGTTTTGAGTGCAGTTATTTTTAACTGATTCCCTAAAAATTCTGGTGATACCGAGAGATCTGCTTGACAGCTCAAGCGCTGAGTGGTGGTGTTTGTTTTGTGGTGATCATTTATGGTGTTACGGCCTTTCACTATTTGACTATATTGCAGAGCCCAAGACACTGGTATGCAAATCTCTATTGTAATATAGTCTATATATAGTTGTTTTGTAAAATCAAAGCAAGCTATCTGTAAATTAGACTGTTTCGTTGTGTTGACAGGCTTGATAAAAACGGAGGAAGAATTCTGAAGAGAAAGAGAAAGACATAAAAATGTGTTGAAATGAGCACTTAATCTCAAAGTCTATTATGTTCAATAATTTTACTTAACTCAATTTAGAATTTGCTGCTTAAGTTTAGTTGAATTTAATGGGTGTATTCCTGATTTCTAACATTGTATTATTAAAAAGAGGGTAGTGAAATTTTCAGAATCATTATTTACTATTATTAATGTTGATACTAAGAAATTGTTAATAATTACGGAATTTAGTATGTGTCGAATAGATTTATCTTGTAGTCTACTTCAAACAGTCTAAAAATAACATGTATCCCAAGGTAGAACACATGTATCCCAAGGTACAACAACATATGTCCCTAGGTACAACAACATGCTTCCTAAGGTAAAATAACATGTATCCCAAGGTACAACACCATGTATACCAAGGTACAACACCATATATCCTAGGTACAACACCACGTTGAACCTTGGGACATTTGCATAGATTAACAAAACAATTTGTTAAACAGTTAGTGTTCGAAGTATATATACAGATAAGTAAGGAATGGCAAATTCTTCCAAAGGTAATGAATGTAAATAGTTGATGGTAAAAACAAACTGCAGCTACATTATAGCCTCTGGAAAAATATTCGTTGAAAATTGTCCCAAGGTACGACACCTTCCCCTACTTCCCTCACCAGTTTATGAAACAGAAAGTATAAGAAAAGTAGAACTCTTCGACATGACCAACATACTTATACCTCAAATTATCATTTAAATGGATAGAAATCACACCATACACTATTGCAATTCTATTATTTCTTTAAATATATACATTAACAGTAATTCGTTTGACACTTCATTGAACAACAGAAAATCTTACACAAAACGAGACATCACACTGCAAAACAAAGCGCTTTTCAAGAACGATTCGAAACGATATCCTCCAAACAACCTATCATGCGAGCTAAAATGGTGCAGTGTGTGAGAACTATGTTTTCATTATTGTCGATTTCTAAATCTATCGACATTTAAACGTTCAAGTCTTGCAAGTGAACTACTTCCCTCTTTGGGTCCTACAAATTGAACCCTAGGAAATTCTCCGGGCGCCAATGCACTCTGTCCCAGCGGAAGCGCTTCAAAAGCAGTTCATAAGCTGTGTTACTCAGATTTTGGAGAAGGAAATATTTTATTTTCAAAATAAACCCATTCGGAAAGTGAAAAAAGTTCTCAGCAATGACGTATAATGCTTCATCGTGGCAGGTTGCAATCTATTTTGTGTCGTGTTTCAACTCCCCTGCCTTAACCTCAAGAGGTTTCTGCTGCGCCAAAGGAAAAAACCACTTCCATCATGTCAGGGGAGAGGAAGGTAAAAGAAAATGAGTCCATAATGTGATTTTTCAGAGAGGGTCCTAACATGACATGTGGTGTGGAATAATTTTTGAACTGAATACTACTTGTTGTCCAATGCAAATATAAAAATCTGAATGTTTCTTATAAATAGGGGTCGCAAAATGAAAAGTCAACAAAATTATTCTTCGAATAACGATGAAATAGATGCGACTCTGACAATTTTAAATTACATTTGAGTTAAAGAAGTTTGATGAGATAAGAGGGAACAATTGTTTCTAGTGTAGGGAGAGATACATTACGCAATAACAAAAAAAAGCGGATGATCTAAATAAAATATATGTTGATTTGATTTGTAGAATACTAATAAAGATAAATGGAACAACTATTTATAGAAAACTTCAAGTGTTCAAAGTTTATTATGTATATTGAAATTTTTTATGTAATACACTGCCCTCCAAAAGTTGAGGTACAGGATGTTTTTCGAAACTCATCATTAAAGAAATTGCTGTAACAATAAAATTCATTGTTTATATGAATGGTAGTAACGAACTTTAAGAACGCTTAAGCAAAAAACGACAGCCTCCTTTAAAGATATTGACACTTTAATAAAAATTTGCAAATATCAAACTTTCGTAACTTTGTGTGCAAGTTTGCGTATGATTGTTGATTTTAAATGGTTGCTGCAAGAGGGAACAACGCACCAGGTACAACCCATCCAACATTGTTGAAAAACACAGTTACAGAGGTGTGGAATCATGGTTTGTGGGCAGAGATCTCTCTTTGTGGTCACACTGACCTGTATGTGTTCCATGGAGGAACTCTGATTTGTGTGAGCTATCGGGATGAGATTCTTGACCATATGTCCGCTCATAAACCGCTGCTATTGGTAATGGTTTCATTCTTATGGATGATAATGCTAGACCTCACAGAGCTGTGCTTGTTGAGGACTATCTTGAGGGTCACGGTTTATAGCGAATGGAAGGACCAGCTCAATCTCCAGACCTTAATCCAATCGAGCATGTACCTTGGCAGACACGTTTCTGCTTTAAGTCATCCTCCAAAGTCGTTCAAGGGTTACTCCGTGTCTGGTATTCGTTTCTAATTTCGGTGTCCGACTACTTAATTAAAGTCTATGCCGCTAATGCATTGCAGTTACAGTTGAGCACATTCCTTATTAGTACCAAATTTTTAATGATTCCACGACATTTTACCACATAAACCTCTGATGCATGTTTTCTCCAATAATGGACTTTCTTACCAAGAGTGCTTTTCTTTATTGAAAATCATGTTTGTGTTGACCGTATGTAAATTTTTAGGTAGCATTCAATAAAGAACTCTTTAGGGCACATTTCCTCTAAATTCTTGTTTCTATGTTCATTCATTTTCAAATTGGACAGTAAAAACATCCTGTACCTTAACTTTTGGAGGGCAGAGTATATAAATAAAAATAACTTTTCTTTTAATGTACTAAGAACATGATAAAGAAGTGAGGTATTCGTTAAGGATTCAAAATGTATTCATTTCATGATACACGGATTTGAATTTTATTTAATTAGATAACATCTTAGTATATTGAGATATGAGATAGGTGATCTGTAAACAGACCTAATAATATATTATTTACTATTTGCATAAATTTAGTTTGTGATTCCTTGCCAAAAGTCTTCTTCTGTGAGTCCTTTGCTATTTCATTAAAAATTTGAATCGTTATAAAAATTGTGAGACAGTCGTCTATGATTATAGCTAATTCTATTGCATGTGCCGTTATTAGATTAGATAGTTTAATTAATAAAATAAAGGTGAAGTATTGAAGTACTGTACTTATAATTGAAACAGTTGAATTATTATAAATTCCATAATCTACAGATAATTAGGAATTTGTTGTAATGTTTAAATATTAAATAAAGTTTTTTTTATGATTATAAAAAGAATTATGTACTTTTATTTACCTCATTTTTTATTTTTTAATCTTGTACTATTCGGATTTGTGACTGAACCAATTTTAAATATTCAAAAATTAAAGTAAAATGTTTCGAAATTTAGTTTAAATTTCAATTTTAAACCATAAAACAGGATGAGTGCACTATTGATAATTCCAAACAGACCGTAAAATATAAACAGCTAAATTTAGGTATACAGAGGCTGTTCGCACATTTTTTAGACGATTTTGGTTAGCGGTAATAAAAAATCGTTTGTTGCAAAACAAATAATTGCAGTTGTACTATGTTTTTAAAAGTCAAAATTATCGTCTGCGGCTTGAAAGGTTTGTTTTAATTAAAAATGGCGTTTTTAACGAAGCAGCGGTTCGAAGGCTATATTTATGCTCTTTCCGAAGAGAAATATTCATATTCCGTTATCCAAAAACGATGTGAGAGTAATGTTTTTGTGATATCTAAAGCGTCCAAAGGTAATATCGTCAACAAGAAAGGAAAAAAACGTCAAATTGGAGCCTCAAGTGGGACAAAAATTCCAAACAAGTATGCAAGGAAGAAACGGACATCTTCGAATTTTCCAAAGGTACGTTGTTTAATGTTAAAAGAAAATCCCCCTAGTCAAAGGACAGTTGCAAAATCATTAAAATGCTCGGTGTCCACTGTAAACAAAATGATAAACGTTGATTTAAATCTTAAGAAAGCGAAAAAACGCAATGTGCATCGTCTTTCTCCAAAGCATATCGCTGAACGCAGGACACGCTGCCGAATTCTATATGAGAAACTTATCCAAAGAAAAATGGAAAAAAATTGTCACAATAGATGAATTATGGGTGTATTTAAATGATTGCAGCAAAAAAAAGAGCCATTTATTATCAAAAAGGGGAGAAAAAAATTTAAGTACATGGTTCACAGAATCGAAAGGAAGTTTTTCCAAGGGATTCATGATTGTTGCTGGTTTTTCATATAATGCCAAGTTAAAAATAAAGAGAGTGGAAAAAAATGTCAAGATTAACTCCAAATACAATCAGGAACATGTTTTATAGCCAATTTTTCTGAATGAAATACCATCGCTTTACCCACAGTGCCATCAATCTGTGGAAATCCATCAAGACAAAAATAGCAGTCACACATCAAAATACACTGTAAATTTCCTAAAAGAAATGGAACAAAAAACGGGTATCAAGGCCATACCCTTCACCGATATTCCTACTAAATCTCCCGATGTATCACCTATGGATTTTTGTGCCTTCGGACATTTAAAATCTACATTATCTAAACGTCTTCCCACAACCCTTACAGGACTCTGGAAAGCTGTGAAGGAGGAATGGGATAGAATACCTCTTCTGACACTTCAAAAGGCATTATTATCCTGGAAATTACGGTGTCGAAAGATAGTTTAGAATAAGGGCTATCAAATAGAACATTTAAAACACAATAATTTTTATGTAATTTAGTTTTTTGAATACAATATAGATTGTCTAAAAATGTGCGAACAGCCTCTGTATTTATTCTGGTAACATAGATTATAATTTATTTTGGTACTAAAATATATAAAGTGATTAAGAACATCATAAAATATTATTATAGTTTAGTTCTTTACTCTTAATATTGAAAAAATGCATTAAGAAAAATCTAAGGAAGAAAACTAGGACGTTTTGTAGTAATATAGTAATAAAAGCGAGACGATAACTTTGTAGAGTTTAGTACAGACCAACGGAACTCTTTTAAATTTCACTTAAAAGCAAACTTCCGATTGTGAAATTAACTATTTGCAAACAATTATCTTTTATAAATACAAATCTGAACATAATTTTTGTGAGATGGTCATTTTAAATTAGGTTGAACAGCATATATATATGTAACTCTGTCATTATATTAGTATAATAGTTATAAATTTCTTAGAATAAGTGACATAAATAATTCCATTACAACCACAAAAATAGTTTTAAGCCCGGTAGAATACAAAAAGATCTTTTACTCAAATTCAAGCGAACGATTTTGTGTCGCCTACATCTAATGGGTCGTCGGATTTTGGAAAATATTCATTCAGTTGTGGTGACAACTTGATCCCTACTGGGTGACATATCTCTCCCAAGATGGATGGAAATGTAAAAGCCCCGAATGACTTTTAAATTGCTTTTTAAAGGTTTACGAGATCCCTGAGATTAGTTTGCCGCTCGTCAAGGAGACCAGCATTGGTGTTAATGGAACTTTTTGAATATTTTGCGATTTGTGCAGATTATTCGAAATTTTCGTGTTATGGAAAGTGGCATCTTTTGATTTTATGTTAAAAATGGAGGTTTGCTTAATATTAGAATTGGTAGCAGTTAGTCCTTAACTGTGGTGGTTTAGAGATTTGATTACTATGAAGTAAAAAGATACTTTAACTTTATCTAACGTTGGCTAGAATAAAAATGTTTTATGCCTGTAAATAACTCTTTCGTTTTTTATTGTAAAAGGATAAATAAAACTTGCAAAAGTCAGTTTTTAAAACGAGCATATCACTTTCAAAATGTATTCTATAGTAGCCAGAAAGAATATTATCAAGGAAATATGATAAATATAGTTCTTTTATGTTACAATTTTAGAATGGATTTTGTAAAGTGTTTCACAACGAAATTATTGTTTTTAAGAAAATGTTCAATATAAAAATTAAATTAGTTGCTGGAACTACTTCCTATTTAACCAATGATTACAGTAACAAGACAAAATGCAACTTGATCACAAAATATGAGCAATAAGGTTTCACAATTTGTTTCGCAACAACAAATGAAATAACAGTTTCATACTTTACAAAAGCAAATGGTTTAAATATAATATATAAATGATTTATTTACAAAATGATTTGAATAATCCGTCTATAGATGTTACAATTTTGATTTTATAAAATATAGTTTTTGACAAATAAATGCCTAACTGTTTATTTATAGAAACTTTTATTCAGTTTCTCAAGGTTGGGTTTTATTGAATTTAAATATTTGGCTAAAAAAAAAAAAAAAAAAAAAAAAAAAAACTTTACATCAACGCGAATGCAAATTGAGTCACTTCACAAACTTCCACAGAAAACGTATCGTAGTTTATTTTGTTGAATATCATCCAATAAAACAGTAACATTGTCTTGTATTACAAGACTTATAGTGTCAATGGTATGAATGGTATAGCTAAAAAATAACTGCAAAGAAATATGTAGGTTGTAAATAAAACCTGTGAATGGAAGATATGCTCCAGTAGGTTTGAAAGTTACGCTCAAGCTACCTAAATACCGAGGCACAAGTAATGGGGAATCTTAAATATCCCGTTTCTACACAAAATTGTATCATGAATTTCATAATTCAATACCTATACTTGAGTTGCAATTAATAAACTGTTCATTTAACTCTCCTGGCAATACATCTTTGTGTCGAAAAATATCTTGTAGTCAACTGTTTAACTGTTCAAAAGCCTGCTCCAAATCGTCAACAGTTCTGGGTAAGGAACAATTTGATTTTACTATTTGGATTATTCCCTCTTAAGGTAATATAGCAGTTTTTCTAAATGTGATATTTTGTCATACCCAAATTGACCAGGTCATGATGGACGATATATCTCGCTCAAACCACTTGAATGATTTCAAACGACAGATGTTCAGATTTGGAGACCTTAAAAAATATATAAGAGTGTTTTTTGCCATGTATATTATATGTGTGGTTCCATAGTGATTTGGGACACTATATCGTATTCCTTAAGCTCAAAGGTTGCTCTAAACCATCGAATTATCGTTGTCGTATGTAAGAAGTACGCAGAAGACATGTTTTTTTTACGATTTAAATAATGTTTCCCATTCAAATTGTTATTTCTCAATATTATGATTTGCACCATCTCATTAGCAAAAAATGATAATGATTCTATGATCACAAAATACATCTGTCTTTAATAGTTCAATAATATGATTTAAATATTGCAGAGTTTCAATATCTATTGAGTTACGTAAATTTTTTGTAACAGATTGAGAAAAATTCTTTCTGTAGAAATTAACAACTTTCTGTAGAATTTAACCCTTTTTTGCATGATTTTTTCTTTATTGGTGAAATAAATCAAGGTGATATAATTCATTTTCAAAATTAAAGGAAAAATGGTTAAAAAAATCTTAGTATATGTTTATAGTATAAATTTAGCAAAAAACAATAGGATGTTATCATGTGGTATTTTTTAAATTAAACGCAAACTTTTTCAGAAATTGCTCTAAAAATAACAAAAACACATGTTACAAACCTTTCTTCCACTCATTTTCTCTTTTTTAGCAATAGAAACTCAAATATAATAAAACAAAATTAAAAACGAAATCATACGTTTATTGCAACTACAACAAACAGCGGAATGACAACTTCAAGCTCGTTTTACTGATAGTGACACTTGCTTATTTTTGACAGCTATGTTTTTTTTATGCAATGGACATTAATAAGGTATCCAGAGACGATCAACTTAAAGTGAACTTGTTCTTTTATATAATTGTTGGGCATTCAATGTTATGATGGAAATTTCCACCATTATGCAAAGAAGGGTTAACGATAAAAATGGGCAAAATAAGAACATTTGATGATATTTGAAGGTTAAATGATAATTTTATCAATATAATTACTGTTATTAATCTTTTAAAAACAAACCCTTCTTCACTTAAAACATCATCATATATCTTACTAAGAAAGAATATTAGATTTATGTATAGTCACAACATGAACATGAGAGTACATGAATGCATCTGCAACTGCATATATTTGTAAGCGTGCATGAATTTAAACATTTATTTTAACTATATACAACATAGTACTCAATAAATACATTTGTTCAAATTAAATTAATACGTATTTCTTGCTACTTGACATAATTTTATAATTTATTTAATAAATATACATATTTTTTTGTTATCAGGCATCTATTGAGACAAACTAATGTATGATTTTGTTTGACTGATAAAAAACTTACTACATAAAAATTGTTATAAAAACCCCCCAATTACTAATCTACTTCTATACTTATGAAGAAACTACAAAAGAACTATTCTTCACTTTAACTAGAATAGGGAATATATTTTACTTTAACTAATTCTTTTTTTGAGGAACTATTTTACAAACTAAAAAAATAACATTTGAACTCTTTATAAACATGATTTCTTACATAATACTTTTGTTTACATGGCCGATTATTTTTATGCACTAGAGATCTTGTGCCAGATAGAAAGAAATACAGAGTTAAAAAATTCTTTCATCCAATTTTCTAGGATTTATTCTCGTTACTTTCCCATTAGCAAAGCTTTAGATTTAAGAAGGGGTGCTTACCTCCATTACTTAAACGTGCTTAGGTTAGAGGAAATGTAATCTACATTATATTTATACAGTTTTATGAGTAGTTAACTTCAAAAGTATCAGCATGTTTAAATCTATTGTAATGAGCAATTTTAAAACATATTTTAATTTATAACAATAATAATACAGCATATAGTATCAGTTTACTTTATTTCAGAATAACATTTTGCACAGTAGGTTACTCGTGAGAGGTACTATTAGCAAATAAAAAAGTATATACAAAGGTTACTTGTAAGGCGTGCAGCAAAAGTTTTCTTTTAAATGTTCAGAAGTTTATTAAATTAACCTTATTTCAGAATAACAATTTGCACAGTAGGTTAATCGTGAGAGTTACTATTAGGATATAAAAAGTAGATACACAGGTTACTTGTAATGTTTGCAATAAAAGTTTTCTTTTAAATGTTCAGAAGTTTTATTAAATTTGCTTGTAATATTTTCAACAGTACAATTAAGTAATATTTTTGTGCAAATGAAAGAATATTTTAAAAGTTTGGTGTGTATGTTTAATACTCTACCAGAAGCGTGATTAAAGATGTACAATTTTGAATGACGTGGAAAATCAAAATGCTGTAAATTTACGTATAAAAAAAGAGTAATTGGTTATGTACAGTCAAATTCTGAGTAAAGTTCTTACTAAAAACCTTATTTTCTTGGTTTAGTCTCATACCGTTGTCCGTCGGTAAACACGATGAAAAGTTAGAATAAATTTTAAGTGGGATTTTCAAATCTATGACAGCTAAACTTAAAATTTGACACAGACTTGAAATTTAGATTATTCAAATAACATTATACTTGAAAATAATCTTAATTGACTATCACTTCAAGAAAGAAAATTGATTTTGTAAAATGAGAAAACCTCGAAAAGATTTCTGAAGTAGTAACTTTTTTTTACGATTTTCAGTGTTCGAATACATTTGTATTCAAGCAATTTTACTCGAGATGTCAAGATGATGGATGATTGCAAGCTACTCAATATACATTGATCATGAATGGATATCTCTAATAGGATAACGTTCGGTTAACAGAGTGATCACATTTCAAAATGCCATTTAGCTTCTGCGATGCATTTGTAAGGAATATAGCTCAATTACCACTTACGTTATACAATAGCTCACGGCTGGTATCACTAGTTTTGAGAAATAATATTGACATCTAAACCGTTAATTCCTTTTGACTTACTCCGCTTTTGGTGGTAACTGTAATCTCTATGTAGGATTGTTAACACTTTTCATGACTATTAAATTCATGAATGTAATTCATGAAATGAAATTATCAGGCTTTTGTAATACACAAGAAGAATAAAGGAAAATATGAAAAAATATTTATTGTTTCATCTCTGAATTAGCCTTTGAGATATGAACATTTCAAAACTAAATGCTTTTTAATACCTATCTTCATGATTAAAAATTAGTGATTGATATTAAATCTTTAAATTATTACAATAAATGATAGAAAAAATATCATGCCTAATATTCTGAATTGTTAAGCATGTTTTCTTATTAATTGATTTTTCATTTGTGTAACCGCAGTTTCGAATAACATTTGAAGCTTCTACTATACATTTCAGCTTTATAAAGTTACAAATATGATATGATTGATCACAAAAATTAATGAACTCTCTTCGGAATTCTAAATAAAATTGAAATGTGAAAAATCTTAAATATATATAGTTTCTTCATACAGTAAAAAGTTTTATAATATATGAAATATGTTATACAGTAATTATCATAATGTAATCTCATAAATATGTTTCTTGAATTCCTAATGTAATTTTGTAAGAAAATAAATCCAAATATTGTAAATTAAGCTTTAAATGGTCCAAATTCATTATTAACCATCCAAACACATATGCTCATTTCTTTTGCATCAATTCCCATTTTAGAAAATTTGTTTACATTTTCATTTGTGTAATCGAAGTTTCAGATAATTTCTAAAGCATCTATTATACATTACAACTTTGTAAAGTTACAAATATGATATAATTGATCACAAAAATTAAGTATGACTCATTTTTATTGGCCTGTCCCCAATTTATTGATATTTACATAATTACTTCAATCATTACATACTGCGATTATATAATGATAATCATTCGTAAAATAGTCGTTCATGATCTTTAAATTAAAAATAGACAAAATAGACACCATTATTTTTAAAGATAGTTGACAAATTAGCTTGTACTGGAAATCATTAATTTAAAATCACAATTATGTACTGCACATTTCTTATAATAATTTCATGGTATTTTAAAATTGAACATAAATAAAATGATTACACGCACACACAGCATTAGTTGAAAAATAAATTCAATTTTTGAACTTGTGTTGAAAACATTACTTTTGGGTTAATGCACCTGTAAATAGAATAATTAATTTAATTTTAATGTTTTAAACTTTAATTTATAAAATTATTTTGCATTTTATGTTATTTTTAGGGCAGCTTTTTTGTTGCAGTAAAAATGGGAAAAGTTGCATTTATCATTCCCTAAAGTTGCATTTATGGAAATAAAGTTGCTATTCTTTTTGATACACTAAAATCTAAAATAAAGTATTCGTAAAAAAATGAAAAAATTCAAAATATATTGACATTTTTAGTCGTGTACAACAGTATTATAATACATACTGAAAAGCAGAAGAACGTTGAATGGCCGATCCTTGGCTAATAATTTATTTAACATTGAAAACCTGCGCCAGCCGCTGTCATATAATGTGCTGTATCGGATAGTAGAAGCGCAAAATCATTTCGCTCCACATTCAGAGATTTTAAAACGTCATCTACAACGCGAACAACATATTGATGATCGACACTCACCTCGCAAACTCTGCAGTGATTCAAATTTTAAGCTATATTTTAAAGCTTTGCATTTATGAAGAAAGTTGCATTTATGTTGCGGTTATAACTCATTTACAATACACCCCATGTAGGAGGAATTTTGGTTTTAGTACTTTACATGCAGCGTAGAACGCGTGAAAAAAAGTTGCATTTGTTGCAAAAAGTTGCCATAGTTATTTTGAAAAAGCATTTTATATGCTGTTTAAGAGGCAGATAAGGTGTTAGCCAAATTAGAAGATTGAATAATTCAATTTTGTTTAAAGGAATTAGTTCTCTGGCACTTTCTTTGACTAAATATGTAGCTGTTGAGGTAAGTTGAAGAAATAGATTGTGTATAACAATTTTAAAATATTTAATTTAGTATTTGGTATTTTAGAACATTATGTTTCACCTGAAATCAAACAATATAAAGCCATTTTGTAATATTTAAGCATGGAAAGTAAGAACAAATTTAAGAATACTTTAAATTGTACTCGTTTTGATTTCGAAATGCTAAAATTAAGGTTATAAATGTTTATCAAACTACTCATTAAAAGCTAACCTGAACTATTTAAAAATTTATGTATCTGAAAATACCATTGATACGAATTCCGTAAAACAAATAAAGCATTTTGACTTTATCTGGTATAAATAATGTTCTAACAAGATACAAATTGATTGCACCATCGCAAAGGAAAACCAAGCATCACATGTAAATCCCAAATAAAGCGGAGAATGAATCAATGGGAATTTAAAGTTCGTGCATATGGAAGAGGCTCATTTGAAATTTCTCTAAACACATTCCTCTAACGTTTAAAAATCATTAAACTAACTCCCAAAGTATTAAAAATAAATTCTTCAGGAACGCGCATTAGAAAAAGAACAAATCACGGATCCTTACAAATCCATTAATTTCATGTTAAAAAGTAATACAAAATACATTAAATTAAGCCACGAGCTTTAAAATATTCAGCAGAGAAAAACAGTATACCACTAGGAGTAAGTGCAATGCATCACTCTCTTTTCTAGAAGAATACAGATTAAAACGTCACACCAGCTCACGATGTTTCTTCCTTTGATGCAATTAACGACATTAAACTAATGAGAAACGTACGTTTCTTTCCGTAATAAATTTGCTCATCTGAATTTCAAATTATTTGAATATTAAAGTCACTGAATGCGGATCATCAGAATACATCTCTTGGGACATTAGCAATGGCGAGAAGGAAAGAACGTAAATTCGCTTCTTTTCATTTCTGTGACGTAGTTTCTGACGACTTCTTTTCTAAGAAAGAAACGACATAATCATAACACTTTTCAATATAAAGGAAGTTGCTATGGGTGTGCCAAAATTTTTAACAAGCTGGTGTATTTATTAATACTTTATTAAAATAAGCAAATATAAAAGCTCTCTGATTCGACTCAACAAATTAGAATATTTTCTTGCTCTGGTACTTAGTGATTAAATTTAGAAATTCCAAAAGTTATATATATATATATATATATATATATATATATATGTAGGAATACTAGACAACGGTAGTTGTCTACTAGTCTGGAAAGAACTCATTATAAGAGCAACGAGACTGGTAGGAGTCAGTTGCATTGTAGTAGGAATGCAAGGCAAGACTGTCAGGAGCCAGTCACGTTCCGGTATTCAGTTACGAGAAAATTAATAGAACAGACACTTTTTCCCCTGGACGCCATTGAGAGCTGACGTATTTTTTCCGAGCAGAGACGACTGCTGCTGATAATGACGGAACTGTTTTAAAATATAACTCAACTGTACATAATAATTGTGGATATTTATTCATTAAATGTCAATGTGCTGTAAGATTCGAAGTCTTTAATATAGACCTTACCAAACAGAACAACACGAATATTACAAAAAATGAGGGTTCGGCAGCGATGTGACAAACCGTTGACGACCGCGACGATTCTCCGCTCCAACTAAGGGTAGCGACGACGGATTAGCAGACCCCGAAAGCAGTGACGATTGAACCGGCCGGCGGAATGTTTTGACTCCCTATGCAAACCTGGACTGGTGTTTTAATCATCTGCAAGAACAGTTTCATGACTTCTCCTGACGTGGTGCTGATGATAGACTGAAAAGAACAAAAGGGAAAACGCGTAGACGCAAAAGACGAGTTGACGGAAAAGACGGATAGAAGGAACTTTCGAAAATGTGAGTACAGAATTTTGTTTTACTTGATGACATGGCATATTTAACTAAGGCCCGAAAAGCAGATTTGCTAACATTGATTGACGAATTAGGCCTAATAGTGCCAGCTAATCCCAAAGTAGCGCAGTGCTCGAAACTTATAATAGATTCTGAAAATTATGACGAGGAGATAACAAAAAATCTGTTGAGCGTTATTAGAACTGAACGCGAAGAGAAAATTGAAGCCGAAAAACGCGCAGAGAAAATTGAAGCCGAAAAACGCGCAGAGAAAATTGAAGCCGAAAAACGCGCAGAGAAAATTGAAGCCGAAAAATGCGAATTCGAATTAAGGAAACTCGAAATCGAAACTGCTAACGGACAAGGCAACAGTTATGGTAAAACTACCAGCCTATACAATAACGATTTATTGAAATTGATTAACTGTTACGAGACGAATAAGGATATTAGCTGTTATTTAACTTTATTTGAAAGACAGATTAGTCGTATCGAAATACCAAAAACGGAATGGGTTACACATTTGTTGGGTTTACTCACATTGGATTTGGCTAATCTTATCACGCGTGAGCCTGATGAAAAGGCTAATGACTATGAAAATGTCAAGAGATTATTGTTGAAACGTTTTAAATTAAATCCGGAACAATTTAGGCAAAATTTCCTTTCGCATAGAAAAGAAGCGTCTTCTACTTGGAATGACTTTGCTCATGATCTGAAAAATTTCTTTGAAGAATGGACGAGTGGGTTGGAAGTATCAAATTACCAAGACCTTAAAGAACTCATGATTACCGATCAACTAAAACGAAAAATACCCAATGACGTTCGAGACCATTTTATAGACGAGCTACCGAAAATAACGAAAATAGATCAACTCGTCAATAAATTAGACGAATATGAAGCGGCTCGATGTCATTTAAAAATTTAAAAATAGAGATTCGAAAACATCAGACGATAAATATAAGAAGTGTTTCAATAGGGATTTTGACAAATTAAAGCCTCGATCTTTCGTGCGCCCTGAACAAACTAACACCAATCATATAAAATGTTACAACTGCAATGAATATGGACATAGGTCGATAAATTGTGAAAAGAAAACTGAGGGTGTGAGATGCTTTAAATGTAAAAATTATGGGCACAAGGCCGACGTGTGTCCCAAAAGAGATGTAAATAGAACTTTAATTAATAGCCCTTTTAATTCTCGTACTAAGCTAAGAAAATATGTTGAAATGTGCGGGAAAAGATCTAATGCGCTAATCGACACAGGAAGTGATGTGTCAATGATAAAATATGAATTTTATGTTGAAATTGGTTCCCCAAAATTGAGTTTTGATAATGTGACTTTAATGGGTATAGGAGGAGAACACATTTCTCCTCTAGGTTTCTTTTCTACTGAAATTATTATTGATGAATGCATTATTGTTACTGATGTTTATGTTTTAAAAAATTTACCTGATCATATTATTCTTGGGTTCGATTGCATAAATAAGTTAAATCTTACTTTATCAGAGAGCGGAATTCATGTTTTGAGCAGACGCGATAATTTTCGAGTGAATTACGCAAGAATTGTTAATTTAGCGAACACTTCAGATTCAACTAAAATTCAAACCGAAACTCATCTCGAAGTAACTTATCGTCTGGAACCAAACACTAAGTTGGAGACAAAACGAACCCTAGCAGAGGATAACAAATTTATAAACCCAATTCCTAAAGAGGACGTTCCATTATACACTTATCACATTGATTTCATAGGTCCGTTACCTTCAACATCTAAGAACTATCAGCATATCTTCACGGTAGTAGACGCATTCACAAAATTCACTTGGTTATATCCTACCAAATCTACGACATCAGGTGACGCAATAAATAAACTCAAACAACAACAAAATAGTTTTGGAAATCCTGCGAGGATAATCTCGGATAGAGGATCCGCTTTTACATCTAAAGAATTTACAGATTTGTGTTGCGAAAACGGGATTGAACACCTAAAAATCACAACAGGAATCCCAAGAGGCAATGGACAAGTAGAAAGAATGCACAAAACCCTGATTCCAGTGTTATCCAAACTTTCAATTGAAGAACCGATCAAATGGTTCAAACACGTTGACGCCGTACAAAGAATACTCAATAGTACAACCTCCAGAAGCACAAGATGGACACCCTTCGAACTTTTGACAGGTGTGAAAATGCGAAACAAAGAAGATCTCAAGATAGTCCAGCTTTTAGAAGAAGAATATACTGAAGTTTTTCTAGAGAAGAGGAAGAAATTAAGAGACGATGCCAAAGAGAATATCCTAAAAATTCAGGAAGAGAATAAAAGAACGTATGATAAGAAGAGGAAGAAACCTCATCAATACAAATAGGTCGATCTTATTGCTATTCAGCGGACTCAATTTGGTGTCGGAATGAATTTACGACCGAAATTCTTAGGACCATATCGAGTGAAGAAAGTGAAACCCCATGATCGCTATGACGTTGAGAAAGTTGGAAACCATGAAGGACCGAACTTGACGTCGACAGCAGCTGACCATATGAAGTCGTGGTTCAATAACTAATACTGAATCAATGTATTCCCAGATACTGTTTTGTGTTTTTTTTTTTTTTTTAGGTTTGTCGTGTTCCTTTCGAGGACGAAAGATCATCAGGATGGCCGGTTGTAGGAATACTAGACAACGGTAGTTGTCTACTAGTCTGGAAAGAACTCATTATAAGAGCAACGAGACTGGTAGGAGTCAGTTGCATTGTAGTAGGAATGCAAGGCAAGACTGTCAGGAGCCAGTCACGTTCCGGTATTCAGTTACGAGAAAATTAATAGAACAGAAACTTTTTCCCCTGGACGCCATTGAGAGCTGACGTATTTTTTCCGAGCAGAGACGACTGCTGCAGATAATGACGGAACTGTTTTAAAATATAACTCAACTGTACATAATAATTGTGGATATTTATTCATTAAATGTCAATGTGCTGTAAGATTCGAAGTCTTTAATATAGACCTTACCAAACAGAACAACACGAATCTTACATATATATATATATGTAGCAAAATATTTTAAGATTAATACAAATTGGAATCAATGATTCCACAAGTCATATATTAGGGGAAAAATTGTATTCAATGCAAATTCTATATAATAAGTAATTAGAGTTTTCATATTTTCGTATAACATGATGGAATTCATTATTCATCAATTCCAAGATCCGTAGCTGAAAAACTGATTTCGTATCGAATACACATTCTCAATGTATTTGAATTATGTTTGCATTTTACTTAGAGGCGCGAGAAGTATTTTGTCTATGCAAAATAATCATTTATGAGGTTCGTATTATTGTATGCAGTTTTGTATATTTGCTTAAAGTTAAGAAATACCAATCGTAGTAAATTAAAATTTATATTTGATGTGGAGAGTATTATTTTACATGAAACTGTAACATTAGGTTTTCACTCGATTTTTCAATTTGCTAGGTGCCCGGCGGTCGGTCTCGTGAAATCTGCAGTGACCTCAAATTCTCTCTCATTGGAGTATAGAGGAATTAAGAAGAATGGGATGCCCACTCAGGTATTGACATCGTTCTCTGATAGTGGTTTAAATTATGAGATGTCCCCGGATTCTTCTCGTTGAGATTGGTTCCAGACTCTCGCTAACAGCTTGCTGTTACAGTAAGACGTTAATCCATCTCCCCAACCATCCTTATTGAATTACACAGTTTAACAGCATGTAGTAGTTGGAAAGATATTTTAAGTCATGAATTTGGCGTCACAGTTAAGATATCATTGGAGCAGTAATGTTATACATACCCTTACCGAGCAATGTACAACGTTGTTGGCTCAACAATATCTTTACAAAATTGTTTTTATTGATTCTTGACAGTTTTCCTTTGAAATGCAAGAATGGAAATTTAGTTTAATAATTATTTAAAGTTTTAAAAGTGGTCGTTTCCATTCATTTATTTAATGGTATTAAACATAAAGACAATTTGTAAACTTGAGATAGCAGTTTTGACATATTGAGCTATTTTAATAACATCTCAGCTGTGAGACAGTATAGCTTTATTGTAAACACAACAAACCTGCAAAAATTCAAACATTTAATTTGTAGTAGAGGTATCATCTAAACAATACTTACAAAAGCTTAGTTAGTTGATTTTCTTCTATAATACTTGAGATTTTGTTGCAGATCAAAATTTCATTTTAATTGCTAATTTCTATCCGTGCCTCTAATATTCAAGCAAAGGTGTTCATCCTAACAAGAAACTGGAACATTGTACATATTTTAAACACACGGAATGTATAAAATTAAAAAAGTATGATTATTTCATTGAAGTATAGCTAAGAGAAGCTCTTTATAACACATTTAAACCATCTAAGTCATTAGGTAACTATATTTTAGTTAATTAAATGTGTGCTGCTTAAGCATGGTTGGAATAATTTAATCCAACTGTTAATTAGGAATTCGTTGGTCTTGGCGATTATAAAGAGGAGTCGCTTTTCGAATTACCCGGCAGAGAGAGAGAAGGGAACATATTAAAATTCCAACACTACATTTAAATGTAAATCTGTGATAGCAGCTGTTTCTTCTCTTTGTAACAATTTAGTTCTTAAATTACTTCTCATTTTAGTATTAAGGATAAATTTCAGTTAGAATAGTCTGAGGAACGAGATTTATTTTAGTATTTAATCTTTGTATGTCATGGCAAAAGTAAATATTCATATGTTCTAAGAGATAAAAACTACAATCACGATGTGGAAAAAACGAATTTCTGTATCCAAATGAATTCAAAAAAGGGACATGAAATATCACACACTATATTTTATTAAAGAAACATCATTAAACCAAATTTATTGTTCTTCATTTAATTCTTTGAAAGTAGTGATATTTTCGAGTATTGTACTACTACACTCTACAACACACATAGTGTTGAAATAGCTACATCCATTGGTTAAAAGAATCCTTACAGGAATTGTGTTGATCAAAACGTCAGAAACTGGTTAGAAATCATACATGGAAAACCTCAGGTTGCTAGGTGGAATAATACATACGTGATCCATAGAGGATTGAAATGTTAGAATTTGGAAAATTTTAATTCAAATTTGAAATAAAGAAGTACAGATTTTAAAACATTTTATACGCAAAAAAAAATCTGATGGCTTTAGGTTGACACTAAGTTATAACATAAGTATGATATTGATTACATAAAACAGAGTTTATTTATTAGTAAACTAATTTCAGAAATCGATACAACACTCTAAGACAAACAAAATATTGTCCCTAGAAGGAATTGTCAGAATGCGATGAAATTTACAATGTTGGTAAAGTGCATATCAATGAGTAAATTATTAAAATTAGAGACAGAAATATGCAAACTTTATTGAGAAAAATAAAAAAATAGTATCATTCAGTATAGCGTATGACCGTCACTATTCATAATGCAGCATTTCAAGCACCTTAGTAGTGAGTTATACAGGCTCGTTAAGAAGTCCTGCGACAGTCCATCCCATGCTTCTTGAATCCTGTCACGTCGTTCCAGCAGATTACGCGATACCGGTGGAGTGGTGGCATCTAGTCCAATGGCATCACCCAGGTTTTTGATCGGAACAGGTCCAGTGAGCATCCCGTAAGATATCGATGTGTCTTAGACAAGCCACAGAGAAGTCAGTAATATGGAGTCGAGTATATAACACGTGTCTTATAACACGTTGATTCTCTCCCGGTCCAGTTTCTATATGCCTTCCTGAGCCTGGTTGATGCTGGCATTTGCCTTTTTGTATCCATCGCTACCAACAGCGTGCAACACTAGTATAACTGCAACCAATATGTTGCGAAATCTGTCGATTAGAACATCCACCTTCTCGGAGTCCAATTACCCGACCTCTGTCAAACTCTCCCAGGTGCTTTAATTGCTTACGAACTTTTTTCCGAGGCGTAAGTCAATTAGAAACGATGTAACCAGTACAACAGCATGAGTCTAAATGAATTTTCTGCCCTACTGGATGTCATTTTATGCCTTGTTATGCAAAGTGTTTGAGAGCTGCAATGCGCGTGGCGCATGCTCTAATGATTCTGAAAATTTGATCATTTGCATCTCCAACGTAGATGTACCACTTATCCAAATTTCATTTATACTTGTGTACTCTTTCCAGGTGCAACATTTTTTTTCTTAGTCCGTTTCTCAAACAAAGGTCATATTTTTTCACGATTTCTCTAATAATAGGTGCACTCATAACTCGAACATTGGTCAGATATGGTCTTTGTAGCATAGAAAAAAAAATCAAACCATCTATTACTAATAATGTATTCCTTTCAGCAGAAACTACTATTTAAATATCCTTATACAATTGGATTGTATGTGTTTTTATACGGTGGAAATATTTTATTTGTGTTAGATTTCTTCCACCTGTTAGTTAAATATTATGTCTGTGAACTCACAATTAAATTTTATTTTTGGTAAAGTTTCGTGTACACAAAAATTGATCAAAGTCCGGAAATGAGGAAACGAAAATTTTTCAGTTTTCTTCAAAAAAAATATTCGAGTGTTTACTGAACACTGGAAGTAGCAGTGCACTTTAAAAAAATAGTATCGATGTCATGTAGATTACGCCCTAGACATACGTGTGAGACAATGTGTCCTCTAGCATTGTATAAGAAACTCTTAAAAATAATTCCTTCCTAAAGACACTTGAATTAAAGATCCATACATGTCAATGCGTTTCCACTGTCTACTTGCATGAATTAAATGAAGTAGGTAGCAAACGGGTGTTGCTGTTTTCATCTGCAGGATGTAGATGAGAACGTGATTCTTCAAACTACATTAACCTTTTTCGCTCATTTGCTATTCTATTCATGTATCCCTGAACAAATTGGAAGCATGTTTTCTGGTTTGCTCCAAAGAGCAATGGCTTACAGCCAAGCCTTCTGCTTCCATAGACAAAGAATCTCGACAGGTATCGGGATTGGTCTCTGGTTGAGATAATCTGTAATCTGACGAAGTGTTGACCTTTGCCGCTGAATATAAGTGACTTAACTTGAATATTCAGCGAACCAAAGTACAAGTACAAATGTTAGCTTTGTGATCAAACGTAAGTTTTTGTGGTGGAGTCGCTGAATTGAAACTACTATCCTCACATTACTGAAACTACTGATGTCACAAATGCTCGCAGCAACTATAGAAAACCCCCACGAACCATTTCAGAATTAGACTACCAAATTAGATCTTGATCGTGTTTTGAAAATACAACTTAATATTGTATAGGTCTGGTTTAAAACGTATTATGAAGATAAATGTGTCGCTAATATTTCCACCGATTTCTTACAGATTAAAATTTAATGTCTAACAAATCAGACCGTATAATAATGTACAAAATATCATATAAAATATAAACATGTCGATGAAACACCGGGATCTTTATACACGTGGCTTTATCATCTGCACAGAAATTTTCCCTTTTTGTTTAATTCGATAGTTATTCAAAAGAACTTTGTAGAAAATATCTTAGATTGACGCGCGCATACTTATCAAAAACTCTGCAAGAAACTGACTTTTAAACTGCACTTCCAACCGCTTTAGAGACATTTCCGAATATTTGACTCATTGATTCTTATATTATACCAAAAGCACTGCAATTCAAATCCCATGATTTCATCCTTAACATTGAGATTTTAGTACATCGTGTTTCTAGAATAATTTAAAATTTATGTGAAATAACATTTTAATACTTATTTCATGTTATGAACTACTAAAACATATGATAACAAAAAATGACTATCAATAAAATTCCTCATTTTCCCTTGTATGTCAATGCATAAATACAGCGTTCAGTGACAGCTCTGAAAATGTTTTCCAAGGTATCCAGTTTAATACTAGCCATGATTTGCTCCATGAGTTTATTAAAGATGTTATTCTTGATTTCTTACATCTTTGATTAAACTTCCCCACTGAAAATATTGAGGTCACTTTTTATGTATCTGTGGAGTCCAAAATCTGGTTGAATCTCTTTCTGTACTCTTTCCAGAAAAAGTTTTAATGCAGATAGCCACAGGCGCTTTTTGTGAAATGGAGTGGCACGCTATCATGTTGTAAGACAAGAGAGTAGGTAATACCATCAGCAACAAGCTAAGACACTAACTAAAAAATAATCTGTAATATATTCAGGGGTAAGTGTAATCATTTATTGTATCCCTGCAAAGAGAAAGAAACCACACACTTTGCGTTTTGCGACGCCTAACACTTTGGAGAATCTCTTATTAACTCCAAAATTGCATGTGGATTGTCAGTCACTAAAATCTTGGAATTATGGTGTTATGAAACATTACAGACACGCTTAAACTATAAACATTCTTTAGTCATTGCATGATTCATAAAATCCAGTAAAGAAAATGATCAATCGAATTATATATAAAAATTGATAGTTACTTTAGAAACATTTTGCATTAAGTTATTTATGGGCCTGTTTATGAAGTTTTAAATACAAGAATGGCTAGAATCTAAAGCATAAAAACCATCTCATTAAGTGTACGTGCCAAAAATTGAGACTTTAAAACTAATCAGTGATGTAGTAATTTCAAACATTCTTCATTCGTATGTCCGATTAAATCCAAGAGTTACTTTAGCTTTCATATAGTTACAATTTAAACTTAGTTGTCTTAACCTTAGTTGGGGTAACATTTTAAAACAGACCGTAGTTACATTTTGATCATGCCGTTCAGTGGATCCGCACATAATATGTTTAGATATAAACATAGTAATCGAATACCTAGAATTAATTTGAGATTAAATGAGAATGAATCTAATGCATAAAAACCATCTCATTGAGTGTCCTTACCAAACTTACAACTTTGAGACTAATGTCGATCTACGATCACTTTTTATAATAGAATCTGAAGATAATAATTTCTACTAATGTTTTACATATATGATGAATTAAATGGATTATATTACAGTTACACTACCCTACAATAATGGACCGGACAGCAAGATGTGATGGTATGAGGGAAATAATACATGCTTTAATAGGGGGATGGTCTTCCACGTGCTGCAATTACACTACCAACCCTTCTGGGCATAGTTTTAACAAGGTTTGGATACACAGCTATGAGTATTTGTGTCCATTCCTGCTGCAAAAATGTCTCCGGCTCAGCTATAGATTTGGGACGTGGTCTGGTCAGTAAGTGTTGCTCTAACTCGTACCACAAATGTTCTATGGGGTTTAGATCGGGACCCTGAGCAAGCCAGGGAAGACGTTTTACATCCATATCTTGATACCACTGCTTGACAAAGGCTGCAACATGGCAAGGAGTATTGTTGTTCTGGAAGTAACATTCGTCCATTCCATAAAATTGTCGGAGTGTAGGAGGAACCTGATTGTCCAAAGTGTTCATGTCGGCGTCGGCATACAATTTACCAGGAACAACATGATAAAATCCCATGCCATACCTCGAAAAACACCCACAAACAAGTAGTTGGATTTTATGCAAATCCGCTGGCGTTTGGTACATTATTTTAGATTAGTGTATATGTCAGATGGTTGTATTTAAAATTGTAGTTTTAGAAATATATTGGTCAATCCCGTCACAATAAGCCCTCGTGTAATAAAATATTACCATAGACTTTCAAAGCCAAGCTAAACGAAAGCTAGATACATTGACCTATATAATACTTAGTTCCATTTTACTCAAATACTTACAAACAAACAACTATAGTTCTATACTAAATACATAAAACTAATTCAAGTACACGTGAATCTTATATATTTCTCATAAACTTGAAACTTAAATTTAAAATGATGCTAAAAAACACTTCGACTATTTAAAAAAATTTATATTTAATAAATAAGGAAACAGAAATGAAATATTGTAGAATTCAAATGTATTTCACTCAGAAATTACAAAGATCAAGGTGTTTTAGTTTCTAGCTTGTAACATTTTCCAATCTCCATCACGGAAAGCAGTTTTGAACCAAGAGCTGTGGGAGTTGTAAATTAGTAATTTTCTTGATACATTTAAAAAGTATTCTGTAATTATTAAGCCATATATCTATGTTTATAATTACTTATTTCTATGAAACTCGTATTGGAAAAGCATAAGCATAGTATTTCTTCATCTTATTTGAGGTAATATTCAGTATAGGCACTTAGGAGTTTGTTTACTTATGATTTTCCCTTTTTCTAGCACATCTATTTTTTATTGGTTCATTACCATATTTTCAAATGTACTTTTCAAGCTTACTACTTTCAAATATGCTACTTCAAAAATGTAGCATACTTCCGACATACTTTCGTTTCAACTGTATATTTGGTACTAATTATGTATTTTGTAACTAAGATGAAATTTGTTACTTATTTCTATTCAGAACGAATGCAATTAATGACTAAAGAGTTTAAGTAGTTAAATAAAGTAACATCGCGTATGTCTATTTTTTGTCATTAAAAATTTCTAAAATGATATAGTAATATCCTCATTTGTGTAAAGGGAAGCAAATTTACATGAAATTATAGAATTACATGAATTACAGAATAAGTAATATTCTCTTTTATAATGTTTGGTTTTTTCTCTTATCTAATCATATTCGCGTGTGCCATTTTTTGTATTTTTTAATCAAATATATTTTATTCTATGAAGGGTGTTTTTTGTTGATGCAACGATTTAATAAATAAATGTCTAACATCTTCGATTTCTAGTTTGTTTGTTCACACTGAGAACACTTTCAAGGGAGGATTGAGGAGGATAAATGGAAGTATAAATATTTTTCAAATTCCTTCAAAAAGCTCTTAACACTCTGAAGGGTTCAGACACATGATTCCACTTTGAAAAAATCAGCGTTCCCTGCATGAGTTCTAACTTTAAAAACTTTTCTGTTAACAAAATATTTCCAAAGGATTCCATGCCAGGAAAGGAACAATAGAATGTTTACAAATATTTATATTCTTATAAAAAAAACCATTATAATATTTCTAAAGGTTTAAATACACTAAGGTTCCTTGGAAGTATTTGGTTATTAAGTCATTAAGTTGTATTGTGGAGTAAAAGCAAGACAAGGAACAACAGAAGCTTTACAAGAGTTCCTGTACTTAGAAAAGTAGCATTATAATATTTATAAACGTTTAAATAATCTAAGGTTCATTGGGAATATATGATTATTGAGTCATTAAGGTGGGTTGTGAATTAAAGGCAAACACGGAGCAACATAATCTTTAGAATAGTTTCTATTCTAAGAAAAGGAGCATTAGAATATTTCTAAAAGTTTAAATACACCAAGGTTCTTTGGTAGTATTTGGTTATTAAGTCATTAAGTTGTATTGTGGAGTAAAAGCAAGACAAGGAACAACAGAACCGTTACAAGAGTTTCTGTACTTAGAAAAGTAGCATTAGAATATTTCTAAACGCTTAAATGCTCTAAAGTTCATTGGGAATATGTGATTATTGAGTCATTTGTGAAATAAAAGCAAGCCACGGAACAACAGAATCTTTAGAAGAGTTTCTGTTCTAAGAAAAGGAGCATTAGAATATTTCTAAAGATTTACAAAATCCAAGAATTCCATGGGAAACTGGGTTATTGAGTCATTAGGTGTGCTGTGGAATAAAAGCAAGGCAAAGAATAATATAATCTTTACAAGGGCTTTTATACTAAGAAAATGACCATCAGAATATTACGTTAATAATATAACATTTATCCGGGGTCAGGGCATGGATGTAAATAGTGCTCTCCTTTGTTAGGGGCAATAATGGTCCTCCAATTGGGTGTTCCTTCACAAGTGTCCATCACTTGTAGTGGCCAATCATTCAGTTCATATGTGCCCGCCATTGGAAAAAAATATTACATTTATAAAGGTTTAAACAATCCAAGGATTCCTTGGGGAAATGTGGTTAGTTAGTTATTAAGCGTCTTGTTGAGTAAAATCAGCACGACACTACTCGCAAATATCACGACTCTCGGAGGGTTAACATCAAACATTGAGTTCTCTTCATAATATTCGCTTGGAGAAAATTCATCCAAACTGGCATCCAGCGACTCTCCTGGGCGTGGATAAAAATAAACAGAACAAGTTTTGCAATTCCGTTGACTAATGTCGTTTCACTTTCTATTGATCTCCTGACGTTTCATGAATGAGGCAAACCACACCAAGACAGTGCACTAAATCTCTCTCCTTTTTCGCTGGCGCTCATTTTGCGTCAGATCTTATTTGTTTTCTTCATTTCTCATACGCGCTGATATAGGGAGAGCCGTTCTCCCGGTTCGTTCTTCCCTAATGTGACAAGTTTTATTGATCATAGTTTGAATTGCTCGAATTTGTGTCCAGGAGAAATATGGACGGACATTCCAGAAACTGTTTGTACAATGTTTAGAAGTTTCCGACTCCGGGAGGATATTAATGTATTGTTTGCGGTCTGTTGCGTAGAGAGACGGGTTGTAGTACAAGATGAGGAAGTGAGACGTTTTGTTTAACAAATTGCGGGGATTGATGGTAACGATCAGCAGCATGCGAGAAAACGTTTTGTTCAGAAACTTTATGATTCACAGGTTATTGCCTAATGCAATGCTATCGTATTGCAATAGTTGGTTGATCCGAAACTTACATATACCTAATATAAATGTTTGATATACCTCTGGGGGTACCTTATCAGTGGGTTATCTGCCTCTGATTGGGATCTAAATTACGATATGTGTGAGTGAATGGATGTGTGAAAGGGGCCTTCCTGTAAAACGGATGTGTCATGCATGAAGAAGTCCAATCCTCCGGGGCAATGGCACCCCCAATTGGGCCATATATGGCCCGCACGACAACAACAACAACAAATGTTTGATAATCGAGCTTGCCTTACTGTTGCGAAAAACGGGCATCAGCATGCAAGAAAACGTTTTGTTCAGAAACTAGGATACATAGGTTATTACCTAATATAATGCTATCAAAGTCCAATAGTTTGTTAATCCGAAACTTACATAAATCTAAAGTAAATGTTTTATAATAGATAATTTCTTACTATTGTGAAAATAAGTTATTATAAATAAAAAGGGGTTTGTGTATGACTGAAAAAAAACTAGACAGCAAACTAAACGGCGTTTGGAGGTTTCTGAATGAGAAGATTTGAATGCATTGTTGGTGGTCTATGCAAAGAAAGAACATGAAAAACAGATGAAGATAACAATACAAAAAAGATAAGCTTTTTGTCTCTGGTAGCGAAGCATAAGATATTCTAGCTAAATAAGCAGTTAACCTTTACGCTACGGCGCATAGATTTTTTTCAATCGTCTCCAGGAATGGCTCTTTCGCCTGCATGTCGAACCTCCTTATCTAATTACCAAACTTTAGCGATAGAGCCTTAAGTGGCATTTACGACGGTCGCTTACCTTTCATAGTGTTGCGTGGTGTATATCACCAGAACGGCCTTCCGCCTTTCCCCCAAAGTGTTCACACCTTACGGTCGACAGGGTAGGGTACCTAACAAAGGTAGGGATCCTCTAGAAGGTCTGGCGCCAACAGGTCGTAAATGGTGATGGATTCCAACGGTCACTTAAGAGGGGTAACATTCACCGTACACAGATCTATACCATGGCGCTGGTGTAAACGAAATTGTAGTGGTAAAAATTGTCTACCTGCCGCAGCGTAAAGGTTAGCGACTTAGGATACAATAAAGGTCAACATATAAAACCTCTCAAGCAACTTTATACCGCAGGTCAAAAATACATTGTTTTGGGAATGGCAGATGACATGGGACAAGGGTGATGCGGTAACCTACTTCATGAAATCAACATACATAAATCCAAGACCGCAGGTTATGTTTCATTAGTTGAGTTCCTTTGCTTCTTTTAATTACGATGCATATCCCACTGCTCGTGATGATCCGATGATTCTTGAACTACTCTACGGAATGATCCGATGACGTGGAGTATCGATGGTTCCTGCACTACTCCACGGAATGTCCATTCACGGAGTGCAACACTATCAGAAGCATTTCGTGGCACCTCGCTGTAGAGTTGGCCAAGGCACCTTCCACCGTGGTGGTTGGCGGAGCCAGTTCTCCAAAATTTTGGACTTCCCAGAAGTCTACGGCACATAACTGGGAAGTGTTTCTGAGAATTTCCACTTTTATGGTACACGAACCTATGCTCTAAAACAATTAATTTTTCCCTTTGTTCTTATTTCATTTTCAGGCCTCCTTTGTGGACAGGTGTATGTATACCTATTGACGGTCTGACTATAATTACCAGCTGTAGCACAAGATGTGAAGTGATATATGTTGTATAAAATTGCTGGTATCAACGTTAATACATCCTTATTTGAGATAAAACTTCTTTGTTTTTAAATTGTATGATGCTACTGATATTAAGTAAAATGGTATCGAGACAAATTGTGCAATAACTACAGTTTATACAGTGTTTAAGAAAATAGAGGCTGTAGGTTAAAATATAATATGAAGGCTTCATTTTCGCGATTACATTCGGACAAATACACTCTACGTCCTTTTGAGAAAAAATATTTTCTTTGTCTCCAAAAGAGAGTAGATGGATTCATTTCTCATTATTCATTGTCAGCTTTGAGGTGGGTACACCAAATTAGGCTTACCAGTACCCATTTAAATCCTCTGGAACACAACCAATCGAGGTATCTACCAAATATGAGGAAAAGTCAATAAGTAACTGCAATGTGTGCCTATTTTAATTTAAGTTGGCTCAACGACTTTTTGTGCTTGCCAGGCGATCGGTGTCACCGTGGTCTTCGACTGTGGTCGCTCCATTCTCTGTGTGCACCAACGAAGAACAGTGTTCAGTAAGCCGGTTTTTGTAGTCTGAAGGTGTACCAGGAGCGGAAATTCATAGAAGATTTTCAGCACAATACAGGGCAATGTTTTACCACAGTGAAGTGTTTACCAGTTGATTGAAGAGTTCAAAAGTGGTCCAACGAGCATGAAGGATGCTGAAAGAGTAGGGCCTCCAGCTACAGCAACAACTGATGACAATATTGAAAGAGTCCGTGCCTTGATTCTAAATAACATGCTAGTGACTGTTGATAAAGTGTCAAACCATATGCAGATTAGTCATGGTTCTGCATATGGCATCTTGCATACTGAACTTTCACAATGTCTGTACGAGATGGGTTCCGAAACAACTCGATGAAGAGCACAAGCGAAATCGTGTGAGAATCTATCAGCAACTACTGGACCGTTATGCGAACGAAGGTGAAACGTTTCTCAGGCAAATCACCACTGGAGATGCAACGTGGATTCATCACTTTTAACCAGTGAGCAAATGCCAGAGCATGGAATGGAATCACCCCTTTTCTCCAGTCATAAAGAAAATCAAGAGTCAAAAAATCATCTGCAGGAAACATGACGCTGCCAGTGTTTCGGGACTCACAAGGGACAATCCTGGAGCATTACCTGGACAAAGGGTCAACAGTAAACAGTGAAAATTACAATGATATGCTGGTAAACACGTTGAAGCTTGCAATTCGTAAGAAACGCAGAGGACGACTGTCGGAAAAAGTTATTTTGTTGCATGACAATGCGGGTCCGAATTCCGCCGCCCACACCGCTCGAACACTTCAGATGCTGCGTTTCGAGGTGTTGGCGCATTCTGCATACAGTCCTGATCTCGCCCTGTCAGATTACCATCTGTATGGTCCAATTAAGATGCCTTAAGAAGCCCTCAGTTCAGCTCCGATCAACAGGTGAAGGAAGCGATACATACGTGGCTTGCTGCAAATCAAAAACCTGTTGTTTTCGCGGGTATCGGAAAGCTTGTGCAAGGGTGGACCAAGTGTATTGAAAAACAGGGTGACTATTTTGTAAAATGATACCACTAAAAACTTCGTACTCTTGTTGTAATAAATAATAAAAATTGATTGCAGATACTTATTGACTTACCCTGGTAACTCATACTAAAATATATCCGGTTCAGGTGGTTAAATGAACTGTAACAGGTGGTGAATTCCACGCCTTAAAGGTATCTTTAAAAAAATAAGAAACTGCCGAACAATGTACTGGCTATTGCTCAATTATTTTGTTTCAATTAGTACGATAGTTAGTTTACATGAATTAAAAACAAATGTTATATTGAGAAGTTTGGCTTGCAATTAAAAGGTTATTTAATCAAAAATATAAATAGTTTTCTTTGTGATTGCATGGCATAATTATTTAAAAAATGTTGTAAAAAAGGTTTAGAGAGAGAGGATTTGAAACACTTAAATGATCACATAATGATTAAAATTTGTTCGTGAAAGAAAAGTTCATTCCCGTCAATGAGTTAAAAAATCGAGTGATGAATTAATGAACAAGTTGTTTGTAAAATAACAAAATAAAAAATTATGAAGTTTTTCTTGAAAAATATTTCAGTTAAGGGTAGTGTAGCTTCGGCCACTTCAATTAAAGTGAAAATTATTTTTGAACCGTAATTGTTTTATAAAAACATTATTCAAAAAGTATATTTAATAGATAAAAATAACAGTAAAATTTTCTAACGAAATCAACGTAATTAATTTTTTTGAAGAATAGTTACTAATTGTAGAGTAACAGTTTAAATAGGAAAGCAATTTATGACTTCTATTTCAATTGCTAATAGTTAGTTTAAAATGTTTGACCTAAGTGTTTATTTTGTTAGATAAGTAAAACTGATAACATTACACTCACATTTGACACATCATTGCGTGTATATGTTTTGCGTTACCAATATTTAAATTGATGTCATTGCATGTAGTTATTTAAAGTTTCATCATCAGAGCAAACAATTATGAATAAATAATTTAGGTTTTGTTTAAATAGCTTTATTTTAGTTTGAAACTTATTTTTTATACAAAAATTCATTTTAAGTATAATTTTGTTTACCTAAGCATTTACCTTTCAAAGCAACAGTACAATTTTCAGATTACTTTGTTTATTGGTTTCCTCAATAATATTTAACACAAACAAATTTTTCTCAATACGTATCCAAAACAACTTTTACAATACGAGCAAAATACGTGTTGGAAATATAATTTTCATAATTCGTATCCAAATTGTAATTTAGTAAATTGTTCCAATATAATTTCATGCTAAATGATTGATAGTCGAAAGAAGAAAAATATTTAACTATATTTATTTTTATAAAAGTTAGACAACCATTAATAGTTAGGACAATATTATATACGGCCCATAACTTGATAAAGGCAATTAAGGATTTGTAATTTTTTTTTTCGGTTTCTAGGACATATTTAAATGTCTCTTTAGTCTAGACACTTTAGTTAGATAAAAAATTTAATTTACAAAGTTTCTCCATTGACGCTATTCCTCTGAGACCAAAAATGCTTAGCCTGAAGTAAAGGTGATTGGAAAATTATGAATTAAGTATAAAACGGTTGTCATTAAATGATTTAACAGTTAAATGCATGTAAAAAAGATTAAAAAGTAAAATTTTTCATTAATTTTTAAACTTTTCGGAAAGAGTTGAACAGAAATGGTCATAATGACAAATCCCCCTATAGAATTCATATTACATATAATTTATGAAATATTCGAGTGATGAAATATCTAGACTTGACTGAAATATCTCCGATAGAACTAGTTTGTGATATGAAAGCATTTGTAAACATTATTAAACCAGGTTTAAAGTTAAAGAATCTGAATGAGCACAAACCATAATATTCCTGTATATATATATATATATATATATATATATATATATATATATATATATATATATATATATATATATATATATATATATATATATATATATATATATATATATATATATATATATATATATATATATATATATATATATATATATATATATATATATATATATATATATATATATATTTATATATATATATATATATACAAATACAAATATTGACGACCAGCTACAGGCTTAAGCCCAGCAAGGCTGGTCCTTTGTTTATGAATTCTCCAATTCCCACTGACTATCCAATTGTATCTTAAATTCGTACACTCACTTTGAATTAACTATATTTTCTGAAAAAGCGTTCCAACTGTCTATTACCCTATTAAAGTAGTCGTTTTTCCTTAAATCCCGATGAAAATGTGTCTTATTCAATTTATACCCATGGCCCCTTGTTCTGTTATCCCTATTGAAATTTAAGCCCTATGTGTCCCCTTGTTTTACAAACTTGAAAAGCTGAATCAAATCCCCCCTCCTTCTTCTTCTTTCCAGTGTATACATGTTTAGATTACTTAAACGTTTATTATAGTCGAGATATGTTATACCCTTTATTATTTTTGTAGCTCTGTGCTGAACCCTTTCAATTAATTCTATATAATTTCTCATATATGGAGCCCAGAATTGTACAGCATATTCTAGATGTGGTCTTACTAAACCCTTATATAACGGAGAAAATTATATTCTTATCCCTTGAAGTTACAGTCTTTTTATTATACCCCAATAACCTATTAGCCTTTTTACCCGCAGATGAACATTGGTGACCCATTTTAAAATCCCTGTGAATTATCACCCCAAGATCCTTGACTGTTTCTCCCTCCTGTACCTTTACTTCCTGCTGACAGTACTCGGATCCACTGTTCCTGTAACCCATATGCAGAACTTGACATTTCCCTACATTAAATGACATACCCCATTTTACAGCCCATTCGGATATCTTATCAAAATCCTCTGGTAAATTCTCTATCTGTAGCTTGGTATCCACTGTCCCACATATTTTAAAGTCATCTGCAAATATACTGATTCTATTCTTAATCCCCTGACCTATATCATCTATGAAAATTATAAATAAAATTGGTCCCAAAACGTATCCCTGAGGCACCCCACTTATAACTTCTGTCCACTGTGAATAATTTCCTTTTACCTGCACTTTCTGCTTTCTACCTAATAACCAATTCTTTACCCATACCAATGTTTTTCTCTGAATCCCCAGCCTTTACAATTTAAACAGTAATGCCTCATGAGATACTTTATTAAAAGCTTTTTGAAAATCTATGTACATGATATCTACACTGCTTTTTTTATCCAGATCCTCAGTAATTTTTTCGTAGAACTTCTAAAGGTTTGTAGAGCAGGATCTGCTCTTCCTAAACCCATACTGATTATCTAATAACAGTCCCCCCTCTTCCAATTTTAACATTATATGCTTTTTTTTTTAACAGAAATTCAAATATTTTGCAAATTACTGATGTTAGACTTACTGGTCTATAGTTGCCCGGATCGCTTTGTATTCCCTTTTTGAAAATTGGAGTTATGTTGGGCAACTTCCAATCTATTGATATATATCCATATAGTATAAATATATAATATAGCAAAATACTTACCTTACTCGGTTTGAATTGGTTTACTCTAGTTTGAAAAAGTAATCAAAATACATAATGACTTTTTTTTTCGTAGAATAAAATAAATTTTTTAACACCTTTCTACATCTTTATCATTTCTACCTCTTACTTTGGACACAAATCCAACACTTGCATATCCATTCATGTAATATATTTCATGTACATCGCATCCTTGCTGCATGACAAAGCTACAAAATGACGAAAGGTGACATTAAAGTTACTACTACAAAATACGATTTTGAGGAAAATTCGAAATTCCCTTTCTTAAGTTTTTTTCATGTTCAACTCAATTAATAAAAACTGCGATTTGCGGTGAGTGCTCTCGAACTCATAGTCAACGAAACAATATTTTTCCAAAACTACCAAATTATGGTTGATTTAAATATACTTACTCAGAAGTTTTAGCATGAAACTCATCTAAATATGACAATAAAGAAATGTTTAACACTACCTTCACTAAACTAATAGATAATGTATAAAATAACGTATATTCCAATCCAATATCTGCAATAAAATTCATCTGAAGCCTGCATAACATTGAATGCCCAAAAATTATATAAAAGAACAAGTTCACTTTAAGTTGATCGTGTATGGATACCTTTTTAATGTCCACTGCATAAAAAAAAACATATCTGTCAAAAATAAGCAAGTGTCACTATCAGTAAACCGAGCTTGAAGTTATCATTCCGCTGTTTGTTGTAGTTGCAATAAACGTATGATTTAGTTTTAATTTTTTTTTATTATATTTGAGTGTCTATTGCTAAAAAAGTGAAAATGAGTGGAAGAAAGGTTTGTAACATGTGTTTGTTATTTTTAGAGCAATTTCTGAAAAAGTTTGCGTTTAATTAAAAAAATACTGCATGATACCATCCTATTGTTTTTTTGCTAAATTTATACTATAAATATATACTAAGATTTTTTTAACCATTTTTCCTTTAATTTTGAACATGAATTATATCACCTTGATTTATTTTACCAATAAAGAAAAAATCATGCAAAGAAGGGTTAAGATTTATTTTCGAAAAAGTTGTTTTTATCTTGAAATAGATGTCTACAAATTAAGACGCAATATCAGAACACTACTGATGAAGTCCCCACCATGAATTTGATCTAACAACAGCAACATGCAAAACCACTTGTAAGTAGAAGTGGTAAAAGTAGTAAATAAGCCTTTCGTTTTCTTAACTTAGAAATAATTATTCCTTATTATTTATCTAACCGCTAAGTTTTAGAAACTTATTTAATGTATGGAAAATCAAAGTATTTTTATTACCTACTTGAAAGGTATATTATCTTTGTCCCATTTCAGAAGTTTAATATTCTGTGGAGCTTATTGAAAATATATAGTTAATTTGTTAATATTGCATAAATAAGATTGAAAATTATCAGATTATATTTTATTATTTGATGTAAAAGTTTATAAAGGGAAGAAAAAAGACTTAAATTTCATTCACGATACCCCGCATACTTCTACATTAATGCCCCAAGCTTCGTTTTAATTTTCAAAATGAACTTTCCGTGTCACTAGCCAGCAAACTGCACGAGATTCTAGTTTATAAATATTTCGACCGTCACTATGATGTGGCATAGAATTTTGCATCCTGAGAGATTGCTTACTTAACAAGGTTCGACAGCAGCTTAAAGATATTTGGTGGTTACTATGACAACATCCCTTGCATAACAAAAATTTATGTAGGAATTCAGTTCAGATTTGGCTGCGCTCTGCCTGTCCGTGGAGAAATGCATAATTATCATGGTAGATAGACACGATCAGGGACATTTCACCTTTTAAAATCTTGAAATGCTGTACTTTAAATTTATAGTTGGCACACATAACTGTTCGGGGGAATAAATTTTAATTTAAGACGTGCCAGTTTTACTTTAATTCATCTAGGATTGAAACATCTCAGAATACATCAGATCCTATCTCAGAAAATACAGCTACATTTGAAAATATTGAACGTAACTTTCTCAGGAAGCAAAATAAAAGTTCACGTTTGAACTAAAAGAATTAGTCTCAAATTAGATAACGTCGATATTGCATAAATTTGTACAAGAAAAACAGGCTAGTTTTGTAGCTTTGTGAAATACAGTGTTATCCTCAAAGTTTAGGTATCCTCTTAGTTTATTTAGGTTAAGAATCATTGTTTATGCGTTTCGCATGATAATATGAATAGAATGAACTATCAATATACAGGCTGTAAAATGCTGTTAGAAAAAGCCAAAAATGTATATACATGTCTTTGTCGTGGTACCGACGATATGTCTGAAAAAGAAATAAATAATGCAAATCAAGTAGTTTAACACTAGAACGTCCGCCATTGCGATTACACTTAACCGTCCGACGATGTAATTCC